>JACBKR010001475.1:0-43273 GCA_014218235.1 Colocasia esculenta | reverse complement strand
GAATCAGGAAAGGAGCAGAAGCTATCAAGAGATTTCTCGCGGGAAGGATTTGGAAGCTTTGAAATCCCAGAGAGTCGATAGGGTATCTGTACACCCCATATAAGAATATGTTAAATGGACTAAATCAGCAGACTACCAACAACCCGAACTAGTCATTTTCAGAGCTCGAGTAGGAAAAGAACTCTGAAGTTAAGCGTGCTCAGTGGGAGTAGTCCCAGGATGGGTGACCTTCCTGGGAAGTCTACCAACTGGCATAGTTGTTGGGCCAGTTTGCTGGTTGGGTCGTCACAAATCGTATCAGAGTCTTGCCCAGCCGGAAGTGCAAGAACTAAGTGCCACACAGGGCAAAGTGCTACGCTATGGGAGCCACCTCTTGAGGCCATAATGGCGCAAAGTGCTACATAGTGGGAGCCACCTCTTGAGCCTGTGGGGGCCACCTCTAGAATCCTGCCTGCCTGGGGTTTGATTGTGTGCTATATGTGAGCAGCGACGAGGACGTCGCTTATATAAGAGGGGTAGATTGTAACACCCCATATAAGAATATGTTAAATGGACTAAATCAATCAGACTACCAACAACCCGGACTAGTCATTTTCAGAGCTCGAGTAGGAAATGAACTCTGAAGTTAAGCATGCTCAGTTGGGAGTAGTCCCAGGATGGGTGACCTTCCTGGAAAGTCTACCAACTGGCATAGTTGTTGGGCCAGTTTGCTGGTTGGGTCGTCACAGTATCGCCTCAGGCAAGTTGAAGGAGATGGAGACGAAGGGTGAATCGTTGTAACACAGATTTTAGGTTTCTATCAAAAAGAATAATAGTGACTTTTCGAAACAAGAGGCACCATAATGGCAGAAAACGACAAAGTGACCAGTTCAAGAGGAATAAATACTTTAAAATTAATCGAACTGTCTCAGATAAGTAAGAAACAAGTAATATTTTAATGAGATTTTGCTTAACTAGTAGTTGAGAGAAAATTTGTTATTCTGAAATAATTTATATTTCAGTTTTACAGATAAATCTTTCATAATTTACACATGCCTAGTTCCCTTCTAAGAGAAGTAAATCTCTCTTCAGGTAAGGCCTTTGTGAAGATATCTGCTAACTGATTTTGTGTATCTACAAAAGAAATGTTATATTACCATTAGCTACATGATCACGAATAAAATGGTACCTAACCTCAATGTGCTTTGTCCTTGAATGCTGGACTGGATTCTTGTAAGATTTATTGCACTTGTGTTGTTGCACAGTAATGGAATTGTCTTAATCTGAAGTCCATAGTCCTCAAGTTGTTGTTTAATCCACAATAGTTGTGTACAACAGCTTCCAGCAGCCACGTACTCAGCTTCAGCTGTAGACATTGCTACTGAATTTTGCTTCTCTGAGGACCACGAAATCAGACATCCTGCAAGAAATTGACAACATCCACTGGTGCTTTTCCTATCCACCTTGCATCTAGCATAGTCAGCATCAGAATATCCTACTAAATTAATTTCACATGAATTTGGGTACCATAATCCTAGATCATGAGTTTTGACTAACTATCTAAAGATCCTTTGAATACAAATTAAATGAGACTCTTTAGGATCTGCCTGGTACCTAGCACACATACATATGCTAAACAATATATCAGGTCTACTTGCTGTTAAATAGAGTAATGAACCTATCATATCTCTGTAAAGTTTTTGATCTACTTTCTTACCATTTTTGTCACTGTCTAGCCTTGTTGATGTGCTCATGGGTGTGGACAGTGGCTTGGTGTTTTAAAATCCAAACTTCTTTGATAATTCTTTAGTGTACTTGGCTTGACAGATGTGAGATCCTTCCTTCCCTTGTTTGATTTGCAATCCGAGGAAGTAGTTGAGCTCCCCTATCATGCTCATTTCAAATTCTCCCTACATAAGCTTTTCAAAATACTTGCAAAGAGATTCATCAGTAGGCCAAATATTATATCATCAACATATATTTGAAAAAGTAACACATTTTAAGTTTAGACTTAATGAATAATGTGTTATCTACTTTTCCTCTAATGAAACCATGATTTAACAAAAATGAACTAAGCCTTTCATACCAAGCTCTAGGTGCTTGCTTTAATCCATACAAGGCTTTATGCAACTTAAAAACATGATTTGGAAAATCCATGTCATCAAAACCAGACGGTTGTTATACATACCTCTTCCTTTATAAAATCATTCAGAAAAGCAGATTTTACATCCATTGAAAGAGTTTTAAATTTAATGCAGAAGCACATGCAAGTAAAATCCTAATTGCCTCAAGTCTAGCCACTGGTGCATAGGTTTCATCGAAATCTATGCCTTTCTCTTAGGAATAACCTTGAGCTACCAATCTGGCCTTGTTTCTTATGATCACACCAGCTTCATCCATTTGTTTCTGAACACCCATTTGTGCCAATCACAGGATGATCTGATGGTCTCGGAACAAGGGACCATACTTGGTTTCTCTTGAACTGATTTAGTTCATCTTGCATGGCTAAGATCCAAGATTCCACAGTTAGTGCTTCATTGACTGTCTTAGGCTCTATTTGTGAAACAAAGGCTAGATAATCACAAGGAATCACATTACCTCTTGTCCTTACCCCAACAGGTGGATCTCCAATAATATTTTCCAATGGATGACCTTCTTATACCTCCATTCTTGGGAAGATTTTCATGTGATGTGTCTTTTTGTTGTAGATCTTCCAGGGGTGGATCTTCCTTGTCCTCAATCGATGTGTTCTTTAGCTTCTTGGACATTTCATCTGTATTATCAATATCACTATCTACTTCCTTTCTCAAGGAAGGGTTAGTTTCATCAAAAATAATATGCACTGATTACTCAATTAATAAGGTTCGTTTGTTAAATACTCTATATCCTTTGGGTTTGGAAGCATACCCCATGAATATACCTTCATCTGATTTGGGGTCTAGCTTACCAATATCTCTTTTACCATTTTGTGGATAAAGTATGGACATCTAAATGTTCTGAAATGGCTGATTTTCGGCTTCTTCTGCTTGTATAATTCATATGAAGTCTTCTTCAGAATTGGCCTGATCATTACCCTGTTGATTATGTAACTGAATGCAGCCTTCCTGACATATGTTTTATCGTTGTTGGAAGTACATAAATCAACAGACTCATTCTCTAATCTGTCTCACAGGAATAGGAAAGAACAAGTACAATGATGAGAACAGGTCTTTTCCACAGGGAGACTGAATAAAGTTCGACTTAAGAAACTGCTTTTGAACAACTCTAACAAACACCTTTTCACCAAAATAACATTGCATTAAATTCAATTCTATAACAACTCCAATAAGATCCCTCACAACTCCGATAGATCAAACATAATGAAACAACAAGTTGAATTGAAATTAAAAGAGAATTACCATCACTATACCCTCTCAATTGAGGGATTGAACAGGTAAAACAACAATCTGAACTAGAATCTCATGGATGCACTTCTATTTCTGAAATGAGACTCTGAAAGATGACAGAGCACGAATTCTCAAAAGAACATTATTAAATCAATGTACCCCATCAGCTCAGGGGATCAGACAGAAAATAAGAACAGGAATCTACGATACTACTCAAATAAGCACCATCAAGACTGAAATTCTCAATGCATTAAACTGAACTATAACTCTTGATGACAGATCAAATTAAACATCCTTTATACTGAGAACAAAATGAGCTATAAGCAATTCATATCACTGTACCCTCTCAACTCGAGGGATGGAGAACAATTCAATAAAGAAAATATTAAAGGAAATTTAAACTACACACCATGCTCCCAGTCTGTCTAGGGCGAAAGAAACAGAACACTAATGAAATAGAAAACTCAATCAGTAAAAATAGAAGAGGGCCAAGCTTCCTGGTCTCTCAAATGCTCTCTGCTACTACCTGCGGCAGCTTTCTGTACACCATCACCGGACAGACCCAGAACATACCAAGTAAAGGGGATGTTCCTGGTTGCCTTGTAACCTTCTCTGCAGCACGCCAGGATCGTCCTCACCAAACACCTTCAAAAGAAAAAAAAGGCCAACGTTCTCCCAACAGCAAGGAAGAAGGAACCCTCGGACTTCTAGCAACCTGGAATCTCTCACATCATAGAAGAAAGGAGGAAGAACAAATAGATCAACAGTACAGAGGAAGAAACCCCTGATCTCCCTCGATCGCATTCCTCTAAACATAGAGGAAAATGGAAATAAAATGTCCCTGGATCGCTTTCACTAAATACAGAAAGAAGAAAGATGAAATGTCACTAGGTCGACCTCTCAGCAGCAAAGAAGAAAAGAAAAATCGCAAAAAAATCACAGCAGTAGGACTAGCCAAGAATAGAACAAATTAAAATCCTGAACAAACCAAATTACCGAACCAGAGAAGAATGGAAGAAAAAGCACTAGATAAATCCCTCACAGCAGCCAACAACTTCTAAAAAATGCTGAACAACGAAAAGAAGAAAAAATCACAGTAGCCCCCCTCCCAACAGCAAATCCCATCTCAAATGCTTACTGAAGAAAGAAAATTGTAAGAAGGGAAAAACACCAAACTCCCTGGATTGATCTCACCAACAGAAGAAAGAAACAAATCAACATGGAAAATGGACAATTTAGCACAGATGAAATGAAAGAACAATTCGTACCCTCCCAGGTCTCACAGAAGAAAAGAAGAAAATTAAAACTCAGATCCCCTTCCCCACACGATAGTCGAATCCCCAAATGCTTACAGCAAGGAAGAAACCCCAAAGTAAAATCAGAACCTAAAAACCCCCAGAAATCCCCTTCTCTGCTGAGGACCTTGGGGTCCTTATATAGGCGCCCGGACCTTCACACAGTTGCCTCTTCCCAGCTCCGCACGAGCTCCTCACGCACGTACGATCTAGCTTCTACGCAGCTCCGCACCTAGGCGCCTTCACACGCCGGATGCACACACCCAAATCTGGCCGCCCAGCTTCTGCACGCCAAATCCGCAGGCCCCTGCCGCTGCGCACCGCCTCTCGATCTGCCATGCCAGCTCTGCACCGCCTCTGCTGCTTCGCATGGAAGGCCCTGGTCCGCACACACCAGTGTGGCTGGTTCGCACCGCCGTAGTGCACCCACGCCCCAGCAGATCTGCTTGCCATATCCGGCCGCTGCACACCTCTGCTTCCCGCCTGAGCTCCGCACGCCAACTCTGCACACCAGCCGCACCATCCGCTACGCACAGCTTCTCCAGCTTCTGTGCACGGGAGCTCCTCCAACTGTTTCCCAACCCTCACACACCTCCATCCCTCCGCGCACACACCTCCGGCCTCCAGCCAGCTGCTCTGCACCAGTAGAGCTCATCTTCCCAGCAGCACATCCGTATGGTGCTTCCAGCTTCCAGCTGCTTCGTTGCCTAGTGGGGAGGAAAAGAAAGAATAAATGTTTAGGTGGAGTGCTGGGTACGGTGGGGTATTTATTAAAAATAATATTTATTTAATGGGATTAGGTGGGGTATATGGCATGATGGTGTTGGGTAAAGGTTATTTATTTAAATAAAATTTATTAAAATTAGATTTATTTATAAACTAATATTTACAAGAGATGTTTATGAAAATCTAAGACCAAGAATTTATTATGTACAATATACCTAGAAAAAGAGAAAAGAACTATTCAAGAGATATCGACTTTATTAAATGAGAATCTAACTATGTGTTCTACCTGAAAATTTAACTAATATGTTCAAAACTTATCCATGGATGAATTGAAAATTATAATCAAATTGCACAATATTTATAGACAAATGATGTCTAAAATTAACTAAATGTATGAAATTTAACACGAAAATTTCTGTAGTTATCAGTAACAAGCTATGTTGATGGCTTCGGCCCAAAAGTACCTTGGCAAATCATATTCTGATAGAATTGTCCTTGCCATATCCAATAGGGTTCTATTCTTTCTTTCAGCAACTACATTTTGTTGTGGTGTCCTTGGTGCTGAGAAGTTGCGTTCTATTCCTTGGCTACCACAGAATTTTGCAAAGCTCTCATTCTGAAATTCTCCTTCGTGATCTGATCGGATACTAATGATGTTATACTTCTTATCCTTTTAAACTTTCTTTCTAAAACTAACAAAATTCTCAAAAGTATTATCCTTGTGTTCTAGGAAAGAAACCCATGTAAACTGTAGTAGTCATCTACTATAACAAATCCAAAGTTCTTTCCCCCGAGACTTGTGGTCCTCATTGGCCCAAATAAATCTATATGTAGAAGTTCTAAGGGTTTAGAGGTTGTTACCACAGTCTTTGACTTGAAGGATGACTTCGTGTGCTTACCTTTTGCACACGATCCACAAACACCAATCATTTTTGTACTTACTTTGGGTAGGCCTTCCACCAAGCTTCTCTTGATCAACTTTCTCATGTCATCCAAGCTGCACTGGCCCAGTCTTCGTGCCAGAGATCTGTTGACTGCTCTTTATTTGCTGCCAGACATATGTCCTGATCCTTTAGTTCTTCCAAATAAAGTACATACAGGTTCTTTTCTCTGTTAGCTTCAAAAATGACTGCACCATCCTTTATAATATTGTACTTTGACTCTTGAAATTTGATCTGATGTCCTTTATCGCACAACTGGCTGATACTAATAAGGTTGTGCTTTAGTCCTTTGACGCATAGCACATCATCGATAATGGTTTTGTCTTACTGATTACTGATCCACTACCTATCACAGTCCCTTTTCCATTGTCTCCATATGTGACTGTTCCTTCTTCATCTTCAAGATGTGAGAATAACTTTTTGTTCCCTGACATGTGCCTTGAGCATCCGCTATCCAAGTACCATTTGGATGCTCGAAGGTTTCCCTACATTAAAACATTAAGCTTTAGGTACCCAAGTTCTTTTGGGTCCTGGTTGGTTAGTATCATCAATTTTTCTTTTAATTATCCATATTTTATGTTTAGTTGGACATGATATTTTAATGTGTCCTAACTTATTGCAATGGCTACAATAAGATATTTTAGTTATATTACAAAAAAAAAAGATATTTTAGTTATCTTTTCAGTTGGAATGTATTTAAAATTTGATTTATATGTTGTGTCTTGTTCAGGTACAAATTAGGAGTTGGATATGTTTTAGAATATACTACTGTTTGCTCATTATCGGGAGGAGTATAACCTAATCCATGTTTCTTTTTACCTGACCATCTAGCACCTTATAATATTAATGTTGTTTTGTCATTAGTAAATTTTTCTAGTGTGCTTGACAATTTTTCATTTTCTGTTGTTAAAGTGTTAACTTCTTGTTTTAATTTATTTACAGTTTCTTGTTTTTCCAAACTCGCTAATTGTTCATTTTATTTTTCAAGTCTTCACATAACAATTCATTTCTCCTTTTTAGTTCAATAATTTATTTTTCCATTTGCTCATTTTTTAGATTTTAAGTCTGAATTAGTTTTTTCTAAGCATGCGAGATTTTTCTTATTGGCTTTTAGTGATTTTCATACTTCTTTATATTTACAATACAGTTCATTAAAAGCTTCTTCTAAGTTGTCAGAATCAGGTTCATTGCACGAAGAGAAAGATGAATCTGATGTTACCTTGTCTTCGACGTTGGCCATGAATGCCACGTTGGCTTCTTCTTCTTCTTCATTGCATGAGCTTGACTCGCTGTCCGAGTCACTACTCTTGTCCCATACTGCTGCCATGGCTTCTTCTTAAATCTTCTAAGTCTTCTGGTGCTATCATTCTTTCTGAACTCAGTTTTCTTGAGCTTCGGACATTCTGCCTTGATATGTCCAGGCTTCTTGCATTCATAGCAAATCGGTTCAGTCTTCTTTGCATCTTTAACTTCTGACCTTTTGATGTCTTTTCCTTCTTGAAGTATCTTCTTCCGGACTGATACTTCTCTTTCTTAGCCAAGATGCGTTGTAACCTTCTGGATAGCATTGCTTCTTCATCTTCATGTTGTTCATGCTTCTTGGCTATATGAGACTTCTTCTGATGTGTCTTCTTCTGCCTTGAGTGCGTTGGAATGCTTCTTTTGCTAGATGATTCTCCCAACCTTTCCATGTTAATCTATGGGCCATAAGTGTAGCCCCCGGAAAAATTTAATAAGTAAAAATTGAATAAATGGAAATAAATAATTTCCATAATATTAGATTATTTAAAAAAATACGTACCTCTATCGTATATGCTAAAACACATCGAAAAATTCTGTAAAAATTATAAATCAACCCCAAACATTATTACTAAATGTTTCACAGAGAAATTTGTGCCATGAAAAATTGGATTAGCCAAGTTTAAAGTGTTTCGCGACTTATTATCGGAATTCATGAATAAGTCGAAAAATCATTATCATGTGTACTTGGATGAGTATAAAATAAATAAAAATTATATATGGACTTCAAATAATATCCTCTAATGACCCATCAAGAAATTTGGGTCAATAAAAATCAGTGGGACTAGGTTAAGAGTTATTGTGACCGATTATCCAATTAGTAAACAAGTCGGAAAACCGTTAACACGAAAATACGACGCAACCATAAACTAAAAAAAATATTGGTGAGACATCTAACATTATATATTAATGAACCATATCATAATTGGGCCAATGGACATCATTTGGCCAAAAAATCAAATGAAGCAAGAAAATGCATGGAAATTCGTAGCTTAAACAGCCTGAAATTGAAAGAGGCAATTTGAGTTGAATTGGGATAAAAACATGCATTCTGGCAACCCAAATTCATGGTTAACTAGGGTGGGAGGTTTCCTAAAGCCTCACACACTCTAATGGAGGAAGAAATCCTCAAATTAGGAAACTAACAAGCAAAAACTGCAACTCTTCTTCTAGTCACAATAGGACTCCTAAACATCATGGTAGCTTAAATACTCTCCACCAAACCCTTGGGGACGAGTTTACATCTTGTTGGGGTCGTGTGGAGGAGTTCTTGGCAGCTGGGGAAGTAGGAGATCGCCCACACCAAGCCGTTCTTCTTCCCCGTTGCGTCTGATACGACCTGCACAGATATCATCTTGAAGTCGACCAAAGGTAGGTCAAACCATAACCAAACCTTGAAAGGCTTATGCCCCTAGAAATAGGGTCGCATCTACTTCCTAACCCAACTAGAATGAACAATTTTCATGCAGTATACTGAGTGTAGTAAGCGTTCTCCTCCAAGTGGTCTGAACACGGTTTTCTGGAAAAATGGGACTTCAACCCAGAAGGTTTTCTCGGGCAACACTTAACATATCCTATACAATGTGTATAGAATCAAGTTAACTTTTGTTTCCCACTAGTTTCATCGAATTCTAATGAGTATATTTTGAATTATAAGTGTTTTCCCCAAGTCGCGCACTATTAGGGCTTTTCCGTTCTTTATATGCTGCATGCGATTCAAGACAAATTTAGAGCAAACACACAACATGAAAGTTTTTCTACTAGTTTTCATCGTCATGTTTGTGTTGAAAGTTTTCACCAATGTCAATAGTTAGAGAGTTATAAGCATGGTAAGAGGGTCACTGCATGATACTGCGTTTTCGGGTTGCACTTGGCTTTACGTTGTGTCGAATTATCATGCATCTCGAGATCGTTTAAAATTACTTAAAAATCATAGTCTGCGTATATTCTATGTTCCCAACAACCTTCATGATGATACTTTTGTCCTAAAAGCCCTAATCATTTTGGCATCATACCTTGCAAAGTAAATCTTACATTTGACTGTTCTCAGAATTCTATACCTCATGTTAGACTTGATCAAAGCCTATCAAAACCATCATTTTTTCCAATTCCAATTTACTGCAAGCACCCTTGCATGTCTAGGTTGGTTTAAAACTGGTTTCGTTATTTTCATGCACTATACAATTTGTTCTCTATTTTTGAAGCACCCTATGTCATTATAAGGTAGTTTTGGACCGCAATCCAATAACATGTCTTTTCTCTGTCAGATTCGGGCACAGACCCTGTGAACGTGACGGCTCGATAGGCCGCATTCTGAGGTCTTGTCGCAACAGCAAACCCGTCGCGTTATGAATGCAACGAGCGCGCTGTCGCTATCTCTCTACCTGATCTGACTGCCTTGTCGCGTTCTGTACATACCCTTGTCGCATTCTGTTCTGACCCTGTCGCGACCCTTACTAGGGTGCGTCACATTCTTAGAATTTTGCATGAACCCCACTTGTTTCTTTTGAAAAACTTACCGCTATACCGAGGTCGGTTAATATGGTATTTATGTGTAAATGCATGTCTTGGGTCTGGTCATTACATGATGAATGTTAATGGCTTAAAAGTGATTAACCCATTTAAAAACTATAATTACATGAACAGTATTCTAATCATTCTCTTAATGACGTGATCATTCTTGAAACTTGTGATTCGCTCTTGTTACTGTTTTAGCTTGATTAAAATGATAATTATTATCTTAAAATCTTGCAAACCCATGTGTAGTTAAATGCATTGTTCATTGCATGCCATCATGTTAAGTGTTTTCCGTGAGTTTGAGACCGAGGATTGTGAATTGACACGCGTACATCACTACACACTTGCACATCTAGGCAGCCTTTTCTTGGGAATTTGGAAGCTCTCTACCAGTCATTCCGAATCGGTAGACTAGCGACCTTTTTCTCCAAGGCCTTCGTAAATCTCCTCTGACCATGGATTCCCACATGGCCGACGAGTTGGTTGTACCATGAAGTTCCCTGGAGATAGCGTGCACTTCCTCTCTCATCTTGTTCTCGTGAGTGTGATTTACAATCTAGACTAAAGCCATTAATGTAAAGATTGAATTAAAGTATAAATCGTACCGTTATGCTGCCAAATTTATCTATCAACCATTGTTCTCATGAAATCATGTTCAATTATTTATTACATGCTCTCATCATCATCATGAACATGACATTACACATGCTTACTTATTGAAACTCTCATTGGCCATTATTAATGACTGTGGGTATCTACATTTAAAATTTAAGTGAGATGTTGAACCGGACACGGCGAGTGTCCAAGGGCTCCAGTCTAGCCCCAATGACGGAGAGTCATAAAATACTTTTAACCATGGGGATAATGATACTGGCATTGCATCTACGCGGGGATTCGTGCGTGCGTGTTGAATGATAGATACAATAACCACATACACATGTCCTAGTGTCATTCTTGATCGATCTTTTCTTGGTGTACATTAGTGTCTACGTGCCTGATTAGTGTTACATTATCGGCTCATACATGCTTGCTTGCTTGCGTGATATGGCCATCCTACATTTATTGCAATTAGTGATATTGTGTTCTTGAAAGCTATTGACATCAAGTGAAATCTTGCGTGCTTGTACAAAGTGGTATTGCTAGTTCTATCTTGTATATCCTTATAGATCTCGTTCTATCATGATCTCTCTATCTAGCTTGTTTCATGCATCATGTTTTAATGAGTTTTATTCGTACATGCATAATGACATTCATCGCACTTACCTAGTTCTAAATTGTTAATCACTTCTTTCATTGCCCGCATTAAGATATAAATCCTACTGGGCTAGTTTGCTCATCCCCTACTTTTACCCAATCTAGGTGACTATGAAGATCAAGAGGAAGAGCAAGTCGAGGATAGGAATGCGTCCGAGTAATGAGCGTCCCAACTACGAGTCTGTTATTATTGTTTGCTTTGAGTGATAGATTCTTGTAGTAGGAAGCGAGGAATAAATGTACTTTTCCTTTTTATTGAGTCTTAGTCCTGTATTAGTTTCTATTTGAAATACAATGAGTTGAAATTTGAATACAAGATTAGTTGAGTTCAATATTTGGGCCCTATGATGATGTATGTTGTTATACATTTAGCGCGTGCTAGCTAGAGGCTTATTTTCCAACTGTTCACGTCTCGGGATATCAACTCAAATTATATTCCACGTTATTATTAATATCCGCTGCGTAACGCTCAGGACGTGACAGTTTAGTGGTATCAGAGCCTAGGAAATCCAAATAGGATATATGTCTTAGGATTAGGAGATACCTATGGAACCTAGGTCATGGAACTTAATATAGTACCTTGTGAGAATGGGTAGAGACTGGGTATATGTTAGAAAGAATTAGACACTCTACCCATGGACTCTTATAATATATCTATAGACATTAATTGGTCTCCATCCTTTTCTCAGGAACCCTCATAACTCGCTCACTCAACCGCAATGGCTCGCAACCAGTGGCAAGCTATGCAAGACACTGTGGCTGGTCTACCCAGACATTACAAAATGTTGTTCAGGCTAGAAATCAGGCTGCTGCTGCTGCTAGGAATGGAGTGGGGATTTACACCACAATTTAGGAGTTTGAACCCTCCTCGTTTCTCTGGATCCCCTGATCCAGATGAGGCAGAGAACTAGTAGGAAGAGATAGAAAGGATCTTCCAAGTCATGCAATGCACTAACAAGGAGAAGGTGGTACTGGCCACTTTTCCATTCTCTAAGGATGCCCGAGCATGGTGGGAGGCCACATCGGCCCACCTGCCAAATGTAGCTGGCTAGAGTGGGCAAGATTTCTGGAGATCTTCCAAGGAAAATACTTCTCTGAAAGAGTTAAGGATAAGTAGGCAGCGGAGTTTGCTGCACTGGAGCAGAAAGGAATGTCTGTGGATGAGTATGAGGCTCAGTTCACGCGTCTGGCTGTGTATGCCCCACACCTGGTGGGAACTGAAAGACAGAAGGCAAACCATTTCATGGATGGACTCAGGCCCATGTTCATTGAAAAGCTCGGACCACACAACATACAAACCTACACTAAGATGGTCCAAAGAGCTCAACTGGTAGAAGACACAATGGCTAGGGTGGAAGGCATAAGGGGGAAAGACATCTCAAAGCTGACCTTTATAAAAAGGGGAGCAGTCGATACAACTGGAACTCTCCCTAATAACAACAATAACAAAAAACTACTACAACAATAAATGGCCAACCATTGGGAAGGACTATGGCATGGAGAAAAAGATCAAAGTAGAAGAAACAATGACAGTGGAATACTGTAACTTTTGCAACAAGCTTGGGCACCAAGCAGACAAGTGCTGGAAGAAGACCGGGGCTTGCGTGTGATGTGGGAGTCAGGAACATCGTATACCAAACTGTCCATGTTAAAAGACCAAGTTGGAAGGAACCAGAGAGTGGTAAAGCGTCAAGGATGCGTGAATGCAATAATGCAAGCGGAGCTCCCGGAAGGAGGTTTGATTATTAAACCCCTAGACTGATTTTATGATGTTTGTACATTTCTAAGTGGGGGGGATCATTAAGGAGAAATTAGAAATGGATGATCTAGTAATTATACCATAGTGAAGTAAGATGGAGTTATAACAACCGTGGAAGGAAAACATGAGTGGAAAGAACAACAAATGAATAGTACGGGTGGCTATAGGTGTAGATGTTGGACTAGCATCCATGATGTGGAAACAAGTTAGAGGAATTAAATCCGGAACGAGCTCAAGAATCATAACTAACAAAAGCCAATTAATTATCTATGAATTTTGGGACCAAATTCTCTTAAGTCGTGGAGGGTGTAGCACCCCGGAAAAATTTAATAAGTAAAAATTTGAATAAATCGAAATAAATAGTTTCCATAATATTAGATTATTTAAAACATACGTACCTCTATCGTATGTGCTAAAACACATCGGACAATTCTATAAAAATTATAAATCAACCCCAAACATTATTACTAAATATTTCACAAAGAAATTTGTGCCATGAAAATCGGTTTAGCCAAGTTTAAAGTGTTTCACGACTTATTATAGGAATTCATGAATAAGTCGAAAAATCATATCACACGTACTTGAATGAGTTATAAAATTAAATAAAAATCATATATGGACTTCAAATAATATCTTCTAATGACCCATCAAGAAATTTGGGTCAATAAAAATCTTTGGACTAGGTTTAAGAGTTATTGTAGCCTATTATCCAAATTAGGAAACAAGTCGGAAAACCGTTAACACGCACTACTACAAAAGTGACATACGTAGACGACTGAAAGCCGTCTACAAAAAACACATAACCGTCTACAAAATATTTTGTAGATGGCTACGCAACCATCTACACAGTCGTGAACGATTAGTTCGTCTATAAAAGATATGTAGACGACTATTTATAGCCGTATATAAAAATAGTATAAGTAGACGGCTATATAACCGTCTATATACTTAAGTAGACGATTTATTCGCATGTCTATAAAAATAAGATATGTAGACGGCTATTGTAACCGTCTATAAAAAATATATATGTAGACAATTAAATAACCGTCTACAAAAAAAAATATATGTAAACTGCTAAAGTGAGCGTCTATTGTAAAAATATATGAAGACAGCTACAACAGCGTCTACATATCTTTCATTTAAAAAAATATATATTGGTCTCCCGTTGGTGGAGCAGAGGCTGCAGCTGACCGCCGGAGAACCTTCATCATCCGCCCCACGACGGTCCCCGTAGATGGCCGCCCACCCCTCCGTGCACATCGACGCTGCCTTCATCGGCTTCAAGGTCGGTCTTCTCCAAGGCTGGGAGCGCCATCAATTGCCGTTCGGGGAGCTTCCTCACGGCTGAGATGGTGTTGAGGGCCACGATCTGGGGGCGCACTCGACACTGGGAGGCGACCCCGACGAGGGAGGAGAGGGCGGCGTCGACCGCATTGGCCTCGGCTGGTTTCCCGTTGTCATCGTCGGCCAGAAGATGGATCGGTGAAAACCAGAAAAGAGAAGAAAGAACTGGGAAGAATCTGTCAATACCTTGCTGGTATGGCGAGGCATCCATTATATATCACCAAGAGTCCAACAGGTTCCAAAACAACACAAGAGTACCTTCGGGACACACAACACTAAAGTCCTCGGGCACAGTACAAGACCCCAACTACAACACAGCCAAAACAGAGTCCCGGATGCCCTGTTCAACTTCTGTTTCCTAAACTGCCACCAACTCGCGGATTTGACGCGGGGGAGGGGGATTCGAATTTCAAGGCGTGAACGTGCATGCCATTCCTCAGCTGGCGAGGCCGCCCCAGGAAGGAGCCGAGCGTCGTGCGTCGCATGAGCAGTCAGGCCGAAACCTGCCCTCCGGCGGTCCACCCCTGCGCCCGCCGCCGCGCGTCGCATGAAACACACCTGCAGCGCGAGGCGCAGAGGACAAATACGCGAGGCCGGCCGCGACTGGCGCGCGTCCCCGGCGCATCCCGCGGCATGATGGCGGGCGCGTCTCGATCGCCAGAAGAAAAGTGGGAAGAAGAGACGACGTGGGGCGTTCCGCCTTCCCTTCCAGTCGTCCTTGCTGTTATAAAGGAGTGGAAATCAAAAAACCGGTGGAGAGGATGCGGGAAATAATTTTTTGGGTGGATTTGGAATTTTGGAGAAGAGGATGACCGGGAAATGATTTTTTTTTTTGCGGGGGAAGAAGAGGCGCGCCAATTTGTTTTGGAAAAAGGTAACGGGTAGTGCTGTTCCACTAATGCCTATGTAAAAATATATAATTATTATATATTTAATTATTATGTATATATTTAGTAAGAATTAATTATATCTATTTATTTTCTCTACAAATATATTCATATATATATATATGAATATATATTTAGTAACATATGGAACTATTTTTTAAAAATTATTTTACAGTCATATATATTAAATAATTATTTATATTAAACAATTATTTCATATCTGACCATCACAATATTTTTTTGGCTCAATAGTCATTAATTTTTTTATTACAAAGTATTAGTATCAAAGTATAAATAATAAAATAAGATATATATAAGTAAACATTGAATATATGTTATATATACTTATAAGTGCGTATATAGAGATAAAATATAGATATTATACATAGATTCATAGACATAGATATACAAATATACATAGATTATATATAAACAAAAAGACAAATATTTATATATAGATATAGATATACATAGCTACATAGATTATATATAAACAAAAATAACATATATATATATATAGACACACATATAGTATAGATACAGATATACATATACATATATATAACATATATATAGATATAGATCTATGAGAGAGCGAGATAATAAATTTTTTTGGCAAAAAACCGGCGAGGATGGCGAGAAATAAAATTTTTGCTGGGGTTTCGAGAAGAGGATGGCAGAGAAATAAAATTTTTAGCTTATGTAAATGTATATAATTATTATATATTTATTTCTTTGTATATATTTAGTAAAAATTAATTATATAGATATTATATGTAGATATACACATGTATAGATATAGATATACATAGATAAATAGATATACATAGATACATACATACATATATATATAGAGATAGATATACATACATACATATACATATATATATATATATATTTAAAATTGACTATTAAAATAAAAAAAACTAAAATAAAATCAATTTACTCACATGAGGGGCCCGTGCTGATGTCGATGGTGCTGCTTGAGGAGGAATGCTGACCTGGGAGAGGGCTTGAGAGATAGCCTGGGAGAGATATAGATAGATACTTAGACTATAAATAAACAAAAAGGCATATATTAACTAATATATATATATATATAGATATAAATAGATGCATAGAAATTCGAGTTTATAGATCAAAGTTCTATAGAATTACAAAACCTATATAGATATATATATTATATATATATATATATATTACATTGATATATACACATATAATTGAAATAGAAATAGATATACATATATATTATATATATATACAATTCACATTATATATATATTCAATATCATCTTCTTCAAAAAAAAATATTTTAAAATTAAATTAAAATTATCATAAAATGTATCATCATCTAATTAACTTGTGTTTAAAATATTATCTTAAATTGAACATTGTTTAAATATAAAATAAAAATTTACAAAAATTTAAATTAATTGATTTCGTAACATATGTAGACGGTTTTTAAAAAATCGTCTACAAATGTTACATACCTAGACGGCTTGAGCCGTCTACATTATAATATTTGTAGACGGTTAATTGGAATCGTCTACATAACTTAGATATGTAGACGGTTTGAAAAAGCCGTCTACATATGTAACGTTTGTAGACAGCTTTTTTAAACCGTATACATAGCATATGTAGACGGGTTAGTTACCCATCTACAAATGTTTCATATGTAGACGGTGTAGAAAAGCCGTCTACATATGTAACTTTTGTAGACGACTTTTTTAAACTGTCTACATAACATATGTAGACGGTTTAAAAAAACTGTCTATAAGGTTCATATGTAGACGGCTTTTGTGAACCGTCTACATATCTTATATAAGTAGACGGTTTAAAATAGCCGTCTATAAAGGTTCTTTTTATAGACGGCCACGATTTACGGCCGTCTACGTATACTATAGTTCTTGTAGTGACAAAAATACGACACAACCATAAATTAAATAAAAATATTGGAGAGACTTCTAACATTATATATTAATGACCTAATATTATAATTGAGCCATGGACATCATTGGCCCAAAAATCAAATGAAGCAAGAAAATGTATGGAAATTCGTAGCTTAAATAGGCTGAAATTAGAAAGAGGCAATTTGAGTTGAATTGGGATAAAAACATGCATTCTTGGCACCCCAAATTCGTGCTTAACTAGGGTGGGAGGTTCCTAAAGCCTCACACACTCTAATGGAGGAAGAAATCCTCAAATTAGGAAACTAACAAGCCAAAACCGTAACTCTTCTTTCCTAGTCACAATAGG
Organism: Colocasia esculenta; assembly: GCA_014218235.1. NCBI lineage: Eukaryota > Viridiplantae > Streptophyta > Magnoliopsida > Alismatales > Araceae > Colocasia > Colocasia esculenta. The sequence goes on along the minus strand of JACBKR010001475.1, from coordinate 25,627 downwards.
ACTCCTAAACACCATGGTAGCTAAATACTCTCCACCAAACCCTGGGGAGAGTTTACATCTTGTTGGGGTCGTGTGGAGGAGTTCTTGGTGGCTGGGGAAGTAGAAGATCGCCCACACCAAGCCGTTCTTCTTCCCCGTTGCGTCTACTGCGACCTGCATAGATAGTCATCTTGAAGTTGACCAAAGGTAGGTCAAACCATAACCAAACCTTGCAAGGCTTATACCCTGGAAATAGGGTCGCGTCTACTTCCTAAACCCAACTGAAATGAACATTTTCATGCAGTATACTGGGTGTGTAAGCGTTCTCCTCCAAGTAGTCTGAACATAGATTTTCTGGAAAAATGGGACTTCAACCCAGAAGGTAGGTTTTCTCGGGCCAAACCATATCCTATACCAATGTGTAGAGCATCAAGTTAAATTTCGTTTCCCACTAGTTTCATCAAATTCCAATGAGTATTTTTAATTATAAGCATTTTTCCCAAGTCGCGCACTATCAGGGCTTTTCCCATTCTTTATATGTTGCATGCGATTCAAGACGATTTAGAGCAAACACCCAACATGAAAGTTTTCTACTAGTTATCGTCGTCATGTTTGTGTTGAAGGTTTCTCCAAATGTCAAAGTTAGAGAGTTAGAAGCATGGCAATAGGGTCACTGCATGATACTGCGTTTTCGGGTTGCACTTGGCTTTTACGTTGTGTCGAATTATCATGCATCTCGAGATTGTTTAAAATTACTTAAAAATCATAGTCTACATCTATTCTATGTTCCCAACAACCTTCATGATGATACTTTTATCCTAAAAGCCCTAATAAATTCGGCATAATACCTTGCAAAGTAAATCATACATTTGATTGTTCTCAGTCTTCTATACCTCATGTTGGACTTGATCAAAGCCTGTCGAAACCATCATTGTTTTCTAATTCCGATTTACTGGAAGCACCCTTGCATGTCTAGGTTGGTTTAAAACTAGTTCGTTATTTTCATACACTGTACAATTTGTTCACTATTTTTGAAGCACCATGTGTCATTATAAGGCAGTTCTGGACCGCAATCCAAGAACATGTCTTTTCTCTATCAGATTCGGGCGCAGACCCTGTGAACGCGATGTCCCGATAGGCCGCGTTCTGAGGTCTTGTCGCAATATCAAACCCGTCGCGTTATGAATGCGACGAGCGCGCTGTCGCTATCTCTCTGCCTGATCTGATTGCCTTGTCGCGTTCTGTACATACCCTTGTTGCATTCTGTCCCGACCCTGTCGCGACCCTTACTGGGGTGCGTCGCGTTCTCAGAATTTTGCATGAAACCCCACTTGTTTCTTTTGAAAAACTTACCAGTATACCCGAGGTCGGTTTAATATGGTATTTAATATGTAAATGCATGTCTTGGGTCTGGTCATTACATGATGATTGTTAATGGCTTAAAAGTGATTAACCCATTTAAAAACTATAATTACATGAACAGTATTCTAATTATTCTCTTAATGACGTGATCATTCATGAAACATGTGATTCGCTCTTGTTCTGTTCTAGCTTGATTAAAATGATAATTATTATCTTAAAATCTTGCAAACCCATATGTAGTTAAATGCATTGTTCATTGCATGCCATCATGTTAAGTGTTTTCCGTGAGTTTGAGACCGATGGATTGTGAATTGACACGCGTACATCACTACACACTTACACATCTAGGCAGTCTTTTCTTGGGAATTTGGAAGCTTTCTACCGGTCATTCCGAATCGGTAGACTAGCGACCTTTTTCTTCAAGGCCTCCGTAAATCTCCTCTGACCATCGATTCCCGCATGGCCGACGAGTTGGTTGTACCATTGAAGTTCCCTGGAGATAGCTTGCACTTCCTCTGTCATCTTGTTCTCATGAGTGTGATTTTCAATCTAAACTAAAGCCATTAATGTAAAGATTGAATTAAAGTATAAATCGTACTGTTATGCTGCCAAATTTATCTCGACCATTGTTCTCATGAAATCATGTTCAATTTACTTATTACATGTTCTCATCATCATCATGAACATGACATTACACATGCTTACATATTGAAACTCTCATTGGCCATATTAATGACTGTGGGTGTCACATCCTGAGAATTATGCAGTGGATATTATTAATGTGGAAATAATTTGAGTCGATATCCCGAGACGTAAACAGTCGGCAAATAAGCCTCTAGCTAGCACGCACTAAATGTATAACAACATACATCATCATAATAGGGCCCAAATGTTGAACTCAATATAAATTGTATCCAAATCTCAACTTATTGTATTAAAAAATGGAACCATTACAACTCTTAGACTATGGGATAACAGGACTAGACTCAATAAAAAGGAAAAGTACATAATACCTCCCTTCCTACTACATGTTCTAACTCTCAAGCAAATTACTATAACTAGACCCATAGTTGGAACGCTCATCACTCGGACGCATTCCCATTCTCGACTTGCTTTCCTCTTGAACTTCATAGTCACCTAGATTGGGTAAAAGTAGGGGATGAGCAAACTAGCCAGTAGGATTTATATCTCAATGTGCGGGCAATGATATAAGTGATTAGAAATTTAGAACTAGGTAAGCATGATGACTATCATGATATGCATGTACGAATAAAACTCATTAAAATATGATACATGAAACAAACTAGAGAGAGAGTGATCGTGATAGAGTAAGAATATAATGAGTAATATGTTGTCAAGGGTGAGGTGTGTAACAAGCACGCAAGATATCATGTAAATTGCAATAAATGCAGGATGGCCATATCACACAAGCAAGCAAGCAAGAATGCACGAGCACGATAATGTAACACTAATCAGGCATGTAGACACTAATGTACACTAAGAAAAGATCCATCAAGAATGTACACCAGGACACGTGTATGTGGTTATTGTATCTATCATTCAACAAGCAAGCAAGACTCCCAGTGCAGATGCAACGCCAGTAATCATTTTACCCCATGGTTAACAGTATATTTATGACTCTCCATCATTGGGGCTAGACTGGAGCCCTTGGACATTCGTCGTGCCGGTCACCACCTCATTTAAAATTTTAAATGTAGATACCCACAATCATTAATAATGGCCAATGAGAGTTTCAAGAAGTAGGCATGTGTAATGTCATGTTCATGATGATCATGGGAACAAGTAATAAGTAATTGAACATGATTTCATGATTACAATGGTCAAGGGATAAATTTGGCAGCATAACAGCACGATTTATACTTTAGTTCAATCTTTACATTAATGGCTTTAGTCTAGATTGTAAATCACACTCACGAGAACAAGAAGAGAAAGGAAGTGCACGCTATCTCCAGGGAACTTGAATGGTAAACCAATGGGAATCCATGGTCAGGGGAGATGTACGGAGGCCTTGGAGAAAAGGTCTCTAGTCTACCGATTCGGAATGACCGGTAGAGAGTTCCAATTTCCCAAGAAAGGGTTGCCTAGATGTGTAAGTGTGTAGTGATGTACGCGTGTCTCAATCCACAAACCATCGGTTTTAAACTCGCTGTAAAACCTTAGCATGATGACATGACATGAAACTATGCACTTAACTAAACATGGATTGCAAGATTTTAGAATAACAATTATCATTTTAAGAAGCTAGAATAGTACAAGAGTGAATCAAAAGTTTCATGAATGGTCACGTCATTAAGAGCAATTAGAATAATTCGTGTACTTAAAGCTTTTTAATGGGTAAACACTTTTAAGCCATTAAAATAACCATCATGCAATGATCAGACCTAAGACATGTGAATTACACACTAAATATCATATTTAAACAGACCTCGGGTATAGCGGTAAGATTTACAACAAATAAGTGGGGTTCATGCGAAATACTGAGGTCGCGATGGACCCTAGTAAGGGTCGCGACAGGGTCAGATCAGATCGTGACAACGCCTTGTAAGGATTGCGACAGGCTTGTCTGATCAGGCAGGCAGTTCGCGACGGGTTCATATGAAGAGGCGACAGGGCTGTCAGAATAGGCAGAGAGATAGCGACGGCGCGGTCGTCGCATTCAGAACGCGACGGGGGTGCTGTCGCGACAAGACCTCAGAACGCGACCTATCGGGCCATCGCTTTCACAGGGTCTGCGCCTGAATCCGACAGAGAAGGACATGTTCTTCGATTGCGGTCCAGAACTGCCTTATATTGACACAGGGTGCTTCAAAAATAGAGAACAAATTGTACAGTGCATGAAAAATAACGAAAACAATTTTAAACCAACCTAGACATGCAAGGTTGCTTCCAGTAAATCGGAATTAGAAAACAATGATAGTTTCAAAAGGCTTTAATCAAGTCAAACACAAACGTAAAACCAGGTGCAACCCGAAAATGTAGTATCATGCAGTGACTCTCTTACCATGCTTATAACTCTCTATCTATTGACATTTAGACAAAACGTTCAACACAAGACATGATGAGGACAACTAGTAGAAAATTTGTCATGTTGTGGGTTTGCTCTAATTCGGTCTTGAATCACATGCAACATTTAAAGAATGGGAAATACCCTAACAATGCGCGACTTGGGGAAAACACTATAACTCAAAATCTACTCATTGGAATTCGATGAAACCACAGGGGGCAATGAAATTTAACTTGATGCTCTACACATTGGTATAGTATGTTAAGGTTTGGCCGATAAAACCTACCTTCAGGGTGAAGAAGTCCCATTTTTTTAGAAACCTCGTATTCAGACCACTTGGAGGAAAATGCTTAATACTCCGTGATACTACATGGAATTTGGGAATTCCACTTTGGTTAGAACATAGACTGGACCCTCTTTCCAGGGGTATAGGCCTTGCAAGTTTGGTTATGGTTTGACTCACCTTTGGTAGACTTCAAGTGAACGGTTTGTGCAGGTCGCAGCAGACGAGAAGGGGAAGAAGATGAGCTTCTTGTGGTCGTTCCACAGCTCCCAGCCACCAAGAGTTCCTCCACACGACCCCAGCAAGTTCTCAAACTCGTCCCTAAGGTTTGGTGAAGAGTATTTAAGAAACCATGGTGTTTAGGAGTCCTATTATGACTAGGAAAGCTAAGTTGCGTTTTGACATGTTAGTTTCCTATTTTTGAGGATTTCTTCCTCCCTTTGAGTGTGAGGCTTTAGGAAACCTCCCACCACAGTTAAACACGAATTGGGGATGCCAAGATTGCAAGTTCTCTTCCCAATTCCATTCTAATTACCTCTTTCTAATTTCAGCTTAATTAAAGTTACGAATTTCTATGCATTTTTTACTTCATTTGATTTTTGGGTCAAATGATCTCCATTAGCCCAATTATGATATTGGGTCATTATTATATAATGTTAGAAGTCTCTCCAACATTTTTATTTAATTTATGGTTGCGTCGTATCCGTGTTAACAGTTTCCGACTTGTTTCCTAATTTGGATAATTGGTCACAATAACTCATAAACCTAGTCAAAATGATTTTTATTGACCCAAATTTCTTGATGGGTCATTAGAGGATATTATTTGAAGTCTGTATATGATTTTTATTTAATTTTGACTCATACAAGTACGCATGATAATAATTTTTCGACTTATTCATGAATTACAATAATAAGTCGCTAAACACATAAACTTGGCTAATCCGATTTTTCTTGACACAAATTGTTTGGGAAACATTTAGTAAAAATGTTGGGGTTGATTTATAATTTTTATAGATTTTTCCGATGTGTTTTAGCACCTACGATAGAGGTACGTATGTTTTAAATAATCTGATATTATAGAAATTATTTATTTCCATTTATTCAGATTTTTACTTATTAAATTTTTCGGGGTGCTACACCCTCCCCCACTTAAGAGAATTTGGTCCCCAAATTCATAGATCATAATTGGCTTTCGATAGTTATGATCCTCGAGCTCGTTTCGGATTTAATTATATAAACTTGTTTAAAATCGTGGATGCCAGTCCAAAATCTACACATATGACCACCCATACTATTCATTTGGTTCATTCCACTCCTGTTTTCCCTTCCACGGTTGTTATAACTCCATCTTAATCCTCCAGATGAACTATAATATAACCACTAGATTATTCCTTTTCAATTTCTCCTTAATGATCTCCCCCACTAAATATGTACTAATAAGAAAAGCATGTTAAGAACAGTCTAGGGGTTTAACAATCATACCTCCTTCCGGAAGCTCCGCTTGCGTTATTGCATTCACGCGTCCTTGACGCTTTACCACTCCTTGGTTACTTCCAGCTTGGTCTTTTAGCATGGGACAGTTCAGTGTATGATGTTCGTGACTCCCGCATCGCAGGCAAGCCCCAGCCATCTTCCACCACTTGTCTGCTTGGTGCCCAAGCTTGTTGCAAAATTTACAATATTCAACCGTCGTTGTTTCTTCTACTTTGATCTTTTTTCTCCATGCCATAGTCCTTCCCAGTGGTTGGCCTTTTGTTGTTGTTGTAGTTATATTGTTGTTATTGGGGAAAGTTCCAGTTGTATTGACTGCTCCCCTTTATAAAGGTCGGCTTTGAGATGTCCTTCCCCCTCATGCCTTCCACCTTAGCCATAGTGTCTTCTACCAGTTGAGCTCTTTGGACCATCTCAGTATAGGTTTGGATGTTTGTGGTCCGAGCTTCTCAATGACATGGGCCTGAGCCCATCCATGAACCGTTTGCCTTCAGTCTTCTGTGCCCACCAGGTGTGGGGCATACACAGCAAGACGCGTGATCTGAGCCTCATACTCAGTCATGGACATTCCTTTCTGTTTCAGTTCGGAAAATTTCACCGCTTTCTTCTTCTTGACTCTCTCAGAGAGAATACATTCCCCGGATATCTCTAGGAATCCGGCCCACTCCAGTTCACCAACATTAGGAAGTTGGGCCGAGGCCTTCCACCATGCTCGGGCATCCTTAGTGAATTGAAAAGTGGCCAGTACCACTTTTTCCTATTAGTGCATGCATGACTTGAAGATCCTTTCTATCTCCTCTGCCAGTTCTCTGCTTCGTCCAGATTAGAGGATCCAGAGAAACAAGGAGGGTTCAAACTCCTAAAATTACGGTGCAGATCACCGGCTCCGTTTCTAACTGCAGCAGCCTGATTTCCAGCTTGAACCACATTTTGCAGGGCCTGAGTCAATCCAGCTACTGTTTCTTGCATAGCTTGCCATTGGTTGCGAGCCATTGCAGTTGAGTGTAGGTTATGAGGGTTCCTGAGAAAAGGATGGAAACCAATTAAGTCCTCTAGATACATTATAAAAGTCAATGGGTAGAGGTTTAATTCTTTCTAACATATTCCTAGTCTCTACCCATTCTCACCAAGTACTATATTTAATTTCTATGACCTAGTTCCATAGATATCTCTTATTCCTGAGACATATATCCATTTGGTTTTCCTAGGCTCTGATACCACTAAACTGTACGTCCCGAGAATTATGCAGCGGATATTATTAATGCGGAAATAATTGAGTCGATATCCCGAGACGTGAACAATCGGCAAATAAGCTCTAGGTAGCACGCACTAAATGTATACCAACATACATCATCATAATAGAGCCCAAATGTTGAACTCAATATAATTGTATCCAAATCTCAACTTATTGTATTAAAAATGGAACTATTACAACTCTTAGACTATGGGATAACAGGACTAGACTCAATAAAAAGGAAAAGTACATAATACTCCTCACTTCCTACTACATGTTCTAACTCTCAAGCAAATTACTATAACTAGACTCATAGTTGGAACGCTCATGACTCGGACGCATTCCCATCCTCGCCTTGCTCTTGAACTTCATACTCACCTAGATTGGGTAAAAGTAGGGGATGAGCAACTATCCTAGTAGGATTTATATCTCAATGTGCGGGCAATGATATAAGTGATTAGAAATTTTAACTAGGTAAGCATGATGACTATCATGATATGCATGTATGAATAAAACTCGTTGAAATATGATACATGAAACGAACTAGAGAGAGAGTGATCGTGATAGAGCAAGAATATAACGATAATATGTTGTCAAGAGTGAGGTTGTAACAAGCACGCAAGATATCATGTAAATTGCAATAAATGCAGGATGACCATATCACGTAAGCAAGCAAGCAAGAATGCACGAGCACGATAATGTAACACTAATCAGGCACGTAGACACTAAGTACACCAAGAAAAGATCCATCAAGAATGTACACCAGGACACGTGTATGTGGTTATTGTATCTATCATTCAACAAGCAAGTAAGACTCCCAGCACAGATGCAACTCCAGTAATCATTATACCCCATGGTTAACAGTATATTTATGACACTCGTCATTAGGGCTAGACTGGAGCCCTTGGACACTCGTCGTGCCCAGTCACACCTCATTTAAAATTTTAAATGTAGATACCCCAATCATTAATAATGGCCAATGAGAGTTTCAATAAGTAAGCATGTGTAATGTCATGTTCATGATGCTGATGGGAACAGTAATAAGTAATTGAACATGATTTCATGATAACAAGTCAAGAGATAAATTTGACAGCATAACAGCACGATTTATACTTTAGTTCAATCTTTACATTAATGACTTTAGTCTAGATTGTAAATCACACTCACGAGAACAAGAAGAAGAGAAGGAAGTGCACGCTATCTCCAGGGAACTTCATGGTAAAACCAACTCGTGGCCATGTGGGAATCCATGGTCAGAGGAGATTTACGGAGGCCTTGGAGAAAAGGTCTCTAGTCTACCGATTCGGAATGACCGGTAGAGAGTTACCAATTTCCAAGAAAGGGCTGCCTAGATGTGTAAGTGTGTAGTGATGTACGCATGTCTCAATCCACAAACCATCGGTTTTAAACTCGCGGAAAAACACTTAGCATGATGACATGACATGAAACTATGCACTTAACAAACATGGATTGCAGGATTTTAGAATAACAATTTATCATTTTAAGAAGCTAGAACAGTACAAGAGTGAATCAAAAGTTTCATGAATGGTCACGTCATTAAGAGCAATTAGAATAATGTTCGTGTACTTAAGCTTTTAATGGGTTAAACACTTTTAAACCATTAAAATAACCATCATGCAATGATCAGACCTAAGACATGTGAATTACACACTAAATATCATATTTAAACAGACCTCGGGTATAGTGGTAAGATTTGCAACAATAAGTGGGGTTTCATGCGAAATACTGAGGTCGCGACGGACCCAGTAAGGGTCACGACGGGGTCAGATCAGATCGTGACAGCACCTTGCAAGGATCGCGACATGCTTGTCTGATCAGGCAGACAGTTCGCGACGGGTTCATATGAAGAAGGCGACAGGGCTGTCAGAACAAGCAGAGAGATAGCGACGGCACGCTCGTCGCATTCATAATGCGACGGGGTGTTGTCGCGACAAGACCTCAGAACGCGGCCTATCGGGCCATCGCGTTCATAGGGTCTGCACCTGAATCCGTCAGAGAAAGGACATGTTCTTGGATTGCGGTCCAGAACTGCCTTATATTGACACAGGGTGCTTCAAAAATAGAGAACAAATTGTATAGTGCATGAAAAATAACGAAAATAGTTTTAAACCAACCTAGACAAGCAAGGGTGCTTCCAGTAAATTGAAATTAGAAAACATGATGGTTTCAACATGCTTTAATCAAGTCAAACACAAACGTAAAACCAGGTGCAACCCGAAAACGTAGTATCATGCAGTGACTCTCTTACCATGCTTATAACTCTCTACTATTGACATTTAGACAAAACGTTCAACACAAGACATGACGAGGACAACTAGTAAAAAAACTTCATGTTGTGGGGTTTTCTCTAATTCGGTCTTGAATCACATGCAACATATAAAGAACGGGTAAAGCCCTAACAGTGCCCGACTTGGGGAAAACGCTTATAACTCAAAATCTACTCATTGGAATTCGATGAAACCAGTGGGAAATGAAAGCTAACTTGATTCTCTACACATTGGTATAGGATATATAAGGTTTGGCCCGAGCAAACCTTCCTTCAGCATTGAAGAAGTTCCATTTTTTCAGAAAACTCATGTTCAGACCACTTGAGGAAAACACTTAATACTCAGTGTATACTGCATGGAATTTGGGCATTCCACTTGTGTTATAACGTAGACTTGACCCTCTTCTAGGGGTATAGGCCTTGCAAGGTTGGTTTGGCTCACCTTTGGTCGACTTCAAGTGGACGGTTTGTGCAGGTCGTAGAAGACGAGAAGGGAAGAAGATGAGCTTCTTGTGGTCGTTCCACAGCTCCTCAGCCACCAAGAGCTCCTCCACACGACCCCAGCAAGTTCTAAAACTCATACCTAAGGTTTGGTGAAGAGTATTTAAGCAACCATGTTATTTAGGAGTCCTATTATGACTAGGAAAGATAAGTTGCGATTTTGACATGTTAGTTTCCTATTTTTGAGGATTTCTTCCTCCCTTTGAGTGTGTGAGCTTTAGGAAACCTCACACCATAGTAAGCATGAATTTAGGTTGCCAAGATTGCATGTCTCTTCCCAATTCCATTCTAATTACCTCTTTCTAATTTCAGCTTAATTAAAGTTACGAATTTCTATGCATTTCTTGCTTCATTTGATTTTTGGGCCAAATGATCTCCATTAGCCAAATTATGATATTGGGTCATTATATATAATGTTATAAGTCTCTCCAACATTTTTATTTAATTTATGGTTGCGTCGTATATCCGTGTTAACGGTTTTCCGACTTGTTTCCTAATTTTGATAATTGGTCACAATAACCCTTAAACCTAGTCAAAATGATTTTTATTGACAAATTTCTCGATGGGTCATTAGAGGATATTATTTGAAGTCTGTATATGATTTTTATTTAATTTTCTGACTCATCCAAGTACGCATGATAATGATTTTTCAACTTATTCATGAATTACGATAATAAGTCGCGAAACACTTTAAACTTGGCTAATCCGATTTTCTTGACAAAATTTGTTTGTGAAACATTTAGTAAAAATGTTTGGGGTTGATTTATAATTTTTACGGATTTTTCCGATGTGTTTAGCACCTATGATAGAGGTACGTATGTTTTAAATAATCTGATATTATAGAAATTATTTATTTCCATTTATCAGATTTTTACTTATTAAATTTTCCGGGTGCTATAGTGGGTATCTACATTTAAAATTTAAGTAAGATGCTGACCGGACATGGCGAGTGTCCAAGGGCTCCAGTCTAGCCCTAATGACGGAGAGTCATAAATATACTGTTAACCATAGGGTATAATGATTACAGGCATTGCATCTACGCTGGGAGTCGTGCGTGCGTGTTGAATGATAGATACAATAACCACCTACATGTGTCCTGGTGTAATTCTTGATGGATCTTTTCTTGGTGTACATCAGTGTCTATGTGCTTTATTAGTGTTACATTATCATGCTCGTGCGTGCTTGCTTGCTTGCGTGATATGGCCATCCTGCATTTATTGCAATTAGTGATATCTTGCGTTCATGAAAGCTATTGACATCAAGTGAAATCTTGCGTGCTTGTACAAGTGGTCTATTGCAGTTCTATCTGTTATATCCTTCTAGATCTCATTCTATCATGATCTCTCTATCTAGCTGTTTCATGCATCATGTTTTAATGAGTTTTATTCGTACATGCATATCATGACATTCATCTCACTTACCTATTTCTAAATTGTTAATCACTTATATCATTGCCCGCACATTGAGATATAAATCCTACTGGGCTAGTTTGCTCATCCCCTACTTTTACCAATCTAGGTGACTATGAAGATCAAGAGGAAGAGCAAGTCGAGAATGGGAATGCGTCCGAGTGTGTTGAGCATCCCAACTACGAGTCTACTTATAGTAGTTTACTTTGAGTGATAGATTAATGTAGTAGGAAGCGAGGAATAAAATGCACTTTTCCTTTTTATTGAGTCTTAGTCCTATATTAGTTTCTATTTGGAATACAATGAGTTGAGATTTGAATACAAGATTAGTTGAGTTCAATATTTGGGCCCTATGATGATGTATATTGTTATACATTTAGCGCGTGCTAGCTAGAGGCTTATTTTCCAACTGTTCACGTCTCGGGATATCGACTTGAATTATATTCCACATTATTATTAATATCCGCTGCATAACGCTCGAGACTGACAATAAGGGACCCAACGAGTTTCTCTAATGACATTATCTTCAAGTCGTTAGCCTCTTCTATTGCTGTTTCTTTTGGAGTCCACGGGCAGGTAAGGATCTGAGAATTTTTCTAACCATGTCTCCCATCTGATAGGTCTTACCAGACTAGCCAATCCATTAGTGATGTCGGTGAACCTACTGTACATCTGTGTAATTGTTTCACCGGGTTGCATCTGAAATCTTTCATATTGAGTTACCAGAATATCTATTCTGGTATCTTTTACCTTTTCAGTACCTTCATAAGTGATCCTTAACTTTTCTCACATTTCCATAGAGGATTTGTAGGCTAATATGCAGTTGAACTCTTTCTTGCTAAGAGCACAACATAGGATACTCTTGGCCTTGCAGTTCAGAGAAATCTTCTTCTTGTCATCTTTCGTCCATTTTTTCCTTTTCATTCATTCGTGACCAAAGATCTCCTTCTTCAACTATCGACCAGATTGGATAGTAAAGACCATGTAGAAGAATTCCATCCTTGTTTTCCAATATGTGAGCCCTTCACCATCGAACAGCGGTGGCCTGTTTACTGACTGACCTTCGAAGTGACCTTGGGCTGCCATTTGAGTTTTTCTCTTCAGATCGTTGGATCTTCTTCTTGTCGAAGAGACTAGCTCTAATACCACTTATTGCCCAAACTAGCAAGCCCAGAGGGGGGTGAATGGAATTCTTTAAAATTGGTTATTTAAAACCTGTCCACAAAAATGTTCACACAATAAGCACTTCGATGATTGTTAGCGTTAGTGAAAATAAACAACAAACACAAAGCAAACAATCACACTACACAAGATTTTATCCTGGTTCGGACCTCCTCTCCACAAGAGTCCTACGTCCAGTCCCTGAGCAACAACTCAGGATTCACTACCCAAGGGTACAATCCCCCTCAGGACACTTACACACCCAGTCACAGCTGGTCTTCTCTTCACAACCCGAAGAGGAATACAACACCCTGAACCCTCCAGGTCTTCCTTCAACACGAAGGGAAAAACACCCTGGAACCCCCAGGTCTTCCTTCACACGAAGGGAATAACACAAAGATGTGTTCAATGGATGATACGCCCCTGGACCAAGCTAATAGCACAGTGCTTGATCGGAAGCGAAGAATGAGAGGAAAGGATCTACAAAGAACAACACTCTCAGTTCACAAAAGCTCTCTCAAGTTCTACACTAGACACAGAGAGCTAAGAGCTACAACAAAACGATGGAGTGAGACTTGAGCTCTTCCATGGTGCTTGCAGATTTTGAATTCTGAAGATGTGTGTATGTATATTCTTCACGTAGGCACTAGTATTCTATTTATATCTTCTTTGAAAAGTGTAGTCATTGAAGTATCTGTTGTCTCTATGTTCAGAGAACGTTAGACTGCATGGCCTGTGGAGCTTTCAGTCAACGGTCTTTTGCTTTCCATGCACGTAAGAAGAAAATCCTTTTTGATATCCTCCAGCTTCTACTTTATCCAACATTGTATAGAGTCATACTGTCAGAGACCCGCACACATTAAATGCTAAAATGTAGACAACTAAGCTGTCTCTTGTTGTCAGTCAACGTTAGTGTGAGAATACATCAAAATAGAAATTCCATTATGTCTTTCCAAAAAGATATTACAGAAAGCATAAGAATAGAAGATATCTGGACATGCATCATGCAGAGAAATGTACGGTTATATTTAATGCATGGATAAAAGAGAAATACACGGGATGATTTTGACTTGTCAAGATATTTGAATATCAAGTTGTTATAGCTCACGAAATCGATATGAACATGACTTATAGAATCATTGTGTGAATGAGTCATTGTTCATGTGAATCGTTGTACGTTCATAACCAAATCGACATACACACAATCGTTATATACTCATAATAAAATCGTTATGACAGTGTAAGCAATCGTTTTGAGCAAGTCGTTGTGAACAAATCGATATATTGACCAAGTCGTTGTTGTAACTTGTTGAATCGATGTAAACACCAAATCGATGTGAAACTTATCGAATCGTTATGAGAGCAAATCGTTATGCTCACTTACGAGGTCGATGTGAGATTGAAATCGTTATACTCAATATTCGAATCGTTATGAGAGAAAATCATTATGCTCACTTACGAAGTCGTTGTGAGATTGAAATCATTATACTCACTTATCGAATCGTTATGAAACAAAATCGTTGTGAGAGCAAAATCGTTATACTCACTTGTCGAATCGTTATGAGAGCAAATCGTTATGCTCACTTGTCGAATCGTTATGAGAGCAAATCGTTATGCTCATTACGAAATCGTTGTGAGATTCAAATCGATACGATCACTTAGCGAATCGTTCTGAGATCGAAATCGATGCGATCACTTAGCGAATCGTTCTAAGATTGAAACGATGCGATCACTTAGTGAATAGTTCTGAAATCGAAATCGATACGATCACTTTAACGAGGATGAATCAATAGAGGTAAGGAAATCGTTATGAAATTATGGAATCGATATGAGTAGAAGTCATTATGTCTTGAAAGAAAATCGTTATAACATTTAGAGAAATCGATGTGTACTTAAATTTTGTGCACTGAACTTTGAATATTACAGGATGAAGATACTTACTAGTTTTTCTTGATCTTTTGAGATTCATTTCCTGTGCTCAAATCTCATGAAAACCTTGTTAGATTAACCTTTATTTTAGTTTTGTTAATCACCAAAATAGATATGTAATTTATCTAAATTACATGGGGATAAGCTGATCATCATATGATCCGTCACACATAATCAGCTACGATCATATCACTCTGATAAAGATATGACCTATGAAGAAAAGCCAGTGAGGATATTAGACAAAAAGATGCACAGCTTCAGAATCGATCTATACCCGTGGTCAAGATATTGGCGGAATAGGAAGTCGAAGAAGCCACGTGGGAACTCGAAGCAACCATGCGACGGAATTATCCAGAGCTATTCAGTAAGTTATTCTTCCTCTCATGATTATATGAATTTGGGGACCAAATTCATTTTAATAGGGGGAGGATTTTTTTTAAAAAAATCCAATAAAATAAAATTTTTATTTTAATAAGTGAGATAAATATATTTTTAATTAGAATAAATAAGGATAAGTGAAATAAAAGGAAGTAAATTAATGCCCATTAAACTAAATTAGTAATGGGTTAAATTAAGGTCTAAACCCTATAGGTTGGACCCAAATAAGAGAGCCCATCATGAGATAGGAAATATTAAGTAAATTTGCATTTAAAAATAGTAATAATTAAAGGGGTTAAATTAATCATTTAATAACCTAAATCTATCCTAAAAGAGACTTAACTTTCCCAACTCTATTCCCATGAAATTGGCCTCTCCTCCACTCTAAATAGGAGATAAACCTAGGAAAGCAGGAGATAAAGATGGAAATTCGGAGTTTAATATAAATGAAGAGTTTTTGGATGGAGGACTCTTATAGCTACCATATACCCCAAATTCGTCCCAACCAAAACCCCAGTTCGTATCTAGAGCCTTGGGAGACGAAGAGGAGGCGATTTGGACTTGGGAGCTTGGATGAGAAGGGCTTGAAGCTTGGCTTTTCTTCTTCCTTTCTTCATCTTCAGCCTCAGTTTCTTGTCAACGCAAAAAGATAGCCATCTCTCAAGCTAAATTCGTGTAAAAATTACCTTAGGTAGTCTTCATAATCCCTTTCAAAAGCCCTCTTGTTTCTCTCTTTTTTGTTCTTGCATGAGGGCGAATTAAATGCCCAAATCTCTGTTGACATGTCTTGCCCAACCTTCATGTTTTGCTTGTAACCTCGAATCTATTCATGCTCATGCCTTGATAAAATTACCATAAATACTGCATGTTGTTAGGGTTCTAACGAGCCCAGTTTGCCCAAATTCCATTAAGCATGCCTTGCGAATTAAATCATTTCCTAGACCTGTGCATGATATATCAATGAAAAATAACCTAGTCAAAACATGTTCTATACATGACTGATTTCACATTGTTCATTTCTAGTGATAGATCTCCATGTCTATTGTCGTTTAAAAATAGTTCCATCATTTTTGGAACACTGTATGATTTTATATCAAATTTTAACTGCCCTGTATCATGTGCACCCACCTGGAAAAAGGGCAAAACCCCTTTTCTGGGCTCGGCGCCTTCTAGTGTCGCAATGGCTCAATCCGCCGCGACCTGAGAAGGGGTCGCGACAGAACAACGCATTCGAAACAGTCCATTCTAAACCGACAGGTCGACATGTCGAGACCTGCCCCTCCGGTTCACCCCAGCGTCCGGCTCAACAGAACGCACCGGTCCTGGTGGCGCGACCTGAATGCGACCATTGACCTCGTCGCGACCTGATATGAACGCGGCCTGAACCTATGTCACAACCTGAACGCAACAGACCCCTATGTCGCGATCTTAACAGAACGGCCAGAACCTGCAATTACGCCTATAACCTTGCTATATATGTCAATTAAACCATGTGTAACCTTAATTAAGTACTGTCACGATGCATTTCAACTTGTTATTAATTTAATGAATATTATTACATGGAATTAACTAATCTAAAAGCCAGTGCATGATCATATTTGTTCTCTTGATTCATCTACACATGCACTCACTATACCAACATGTTTGCCATGAACCTTGCTAATTTACTCAATAATATATCTGGTAATCAGGTGAAACTAAATACTAAATTTCCCTATTTAAATAATTACCCTTTTTTATGTTTTATTCGCGCATTTCTTACACCGATACTGCTTCCCTCGCCTTCGAGCACTCGAGGCACGACAGACTTTAGTTTTTCACACTTTCTCTTGACATGGACCACCTCTCCATCAGGAATACTCTCGACTGGGCCAGGGACTCCTTGTCAAGCCTCCGTAGTCTTCTTGGCTTTGGCGCACGTCCTTAGCCGATGAGCTGGTTGTACCTCAAAACCCGTTACACCCTTAGGGATCAGTACGATCCATGGCCTAGTATGTTTTCTCCTTATCTTGTGATCACGCCGGACCACCAGGCTCGTGTTCACAGCATGGCTAGTGGGCGATTGTGACTTCTACCAGACTGCCGTTACCCCGACCTGGTGTCGTGCAACTGTTACTATCAGTGTTATGTTATTTTACGATATTGTCCCTATCTCGCCTACTATCTATATCCTCTCATCTGTTCACGTTATCTCTACACTCTCATCTATTCATCTACTACTATCATCTTTTCTTGGTACTCTCTTGGCCATTCGTGTGATTGTCTAAGATAAAGAAATGACTAATGCCAGTGCAATAGGGCCCGATCTGGTCCTGGGAGGAGCGCCCAAAAGTGCCATGCCATTGGAGTTAAATGATCAAGGATGTGTACGGCATGCATTCAGTGCCATTATACTATCTAATTAAGACCCTCTAATTTCCGTCGCATTATTTGTATTTATGTGTGTATGTTTGTACTTGTGTATGTATGTACATATTTACGTACGCATTAATTAGTATAATTACGTGTACATGTGTTTATATTAAACATAAATAATGTATTTATTGCATGATGATGTATGGATATAATACCATATGTATATTGCATGTATATATGCATGGTATGCATGGTTTTCCTGCATAATTTAGAGTTCTGGCCGAAGGCCCCTTGCGTCAACCCCTGGCCGTTTAGGTTGTGTCAGCGTCCAGACATGGACGCCAACACTTACCCTGGCGTCCAGTGATGTGGACGCCAATTTCTCTGACCTGCATGCGCAGTAGAGCTGCAAGCTTCTGAAACAAGGTAGGCCACCATTGGGGGATGTCCCCCAACGGCTCTGAGGGTGTCCTATCACCCTAGTGAGTGGAGAGAGACCCTCCTTATTGTCTAAACCCGAATTGGTCTCTCCCACTCTTCCTTCACCCTTGCAAGAGGAGAAAAAGAGAAGAAAAACCCTAGGAGGGACTGTGTAAAAACCCCATCTTAGCACCCTCAAATCCCACCCCATTGGAGCTTGATCTGAAGATCTACTGCAACAAGAAGGAAGCTGGAGCAAAGGAGAAGGTTTCCCCATCGTCCCCTTGTTGTGGAGCTCATCCAAGAACCTAGAGGAAGGTGACCTTGGAGGCATTTCTGCAACTTTCTTGGGACTGCCCAAGGAGGTCTTCACCGAGCCCTAGATCCCTTGAGGAATTTTTGAAAGGCAAGTGACCTATCTATGATGTCCCCTATGAGTCTAGGTCGGTTTTGTGATTTTTATGGATTTTTCCTCAGTCCTAGACCCTCCCATTCACCCATGTTTCAGAGCTCGGGTCTGTGTTTCTGCACAGACCTGATTCGACGGCAAGGTCCCTGGACGTCCAGATCATACTTGGCGTCCATCGACCATGCCGCTGACCCTGAGTCAGCGGCCAGAGACCGCCGCCAAGTTCCTCAGGACAGAACAGTGAGCTGTTCTGCCCCTCTTATACATTAATTTCGATATGTTTTCCGCATGAGGATATATGGTAATCCTATACTCTATGAATACAGTCAATTGTGGTGTGTGGATGAATGTGGTGTGTGTGGTGGATGTGGGAAAATATTGTATTCCATGAATTGTGAACATGACTTGTTAATGATCTTGTTAGATTATGTTTCATGATTAGGATTAGTATGAATGCCTTGGTTTTGGTTTGATCATGAGATTAGTGTGTCAGTATGTGTGTTTGCAGTTTTGGTAAATCATCCATGTTTGCGTATTTGCTAATAAAATCCGGTTCGGTAAAATAAAAGCATGTAAAGATGGTTGAGATGATTTATCTATAGTGTATGATTTAGGGTAATCTGGTATTCTCAAATCATGCATATATCAGTAACCTTTGTTTAAATAGTAAGTGGCATTTTGCAAGATGTGTTAACCCCCCATGTTAAATTAAATTGTGATGGCATGCTAATTAGGTGTTTTATTTACTGTAAATCCCATGAAGCTCATAAAAATCTGAAACATTGAGGGTATCATCTTGAACCCGAAAACAGCATGTGGTTAAAATTTCAGGTCATTTGGATCAGTAAATAAAAAGTATGTATTTTCATGTGAAATGTGATATTCATGCATATGATCGTAATGTGATTAGTTATGGTCTAAAACCAACATGATTATGTGTTCACTGTGTGTTAACTCTTGAAATTCTGTAGTACCATGTTAGGTAAAACAGAGATATTCATGTGAGTGAGAAAGTGAATGTGATGAAAGGTAAAGTGTAAAAACATGTGTAAAGCAGTAAATGTGTAAATGTGTAACTGTGCCAATGTGACACTGCTTCCGTAGAGGCAGTGGAGCTGTATCAGGGAAAAGTCCCCCTGAAAAAGTTCATTGTGTTAAGTGACCCTAAGGGCATTAGGGGGAATCTTGGAGGTGGACAAGTACCACTGGTTAGGGTGGAGACTTGTTCTCCCGTCTGCGCATTCCAAGAGTCGCCATTGGAATGCCTAGATGGCGTCTATGTGTAATGTGATGTGTATATGTCCTTCTTTGGTGGTTTGGACTATGTGTCACGGCACCTAAAAATGTGTATTGTGAAATGTGTAATGTGTATGTGTCCATGTGTAAATGTGTAAGTGACAATGTGAATGTGTATGTGTAAGTGAACCATGTGAAAGAGAAAACTTGTGTATAAAAATGTGAAACTAAAGACGTGGAAATAGGTTTGAAACCCATGTGAGACAATCTGAAATCATGTGAATTAAGTAAATTCATGTTATTATCATTATGTTAATGTGCAAAGATGCTTACAATCCATGTTAGGGATAATTAGTGAACACGGGCACAAGATAGCATGAATGGTTGTTGATGTGATATGTTTTATGCATTATTGTAGTTCTCATGCATAGTTTTTCAGCCATGAACCCATATGAAATCAGAAACCTAAAGCGTGTGAAAAGGTTCATATATGTTTAAAAATATGTAAAATCTATGCTAGTTGTGTTCCCTTTCATGTAGGCGAAATGTTCATGTTGATAGCTCTCATGTTTTAGCTCTTTAAAGATTAAAGTTCATGAGTAAATTGAATAGAGACCATGTGATAGGTGAATTTTATTTTAGAAATCTGAAAGCATGATTTATGTACAAAATTTTAGAACTTTCATGATAGGTGAAACTGAATTGACTAGCATGCTATGTGTTGCTAATTGTAATGTGCATGTAGAAACCACTAGGACTTATAAGTGTATATCATGAGTAGTGTTGCTTGCTGAGTCCTTGGACTCACTCCTTGCTTCGGCATAGAGGTGTAGTCGGTGATGTGGCACCTTTGGAGGAGGCAGCAGAGACGGACTCCGGGCGTGGAGACTAGCTAGTTTGGAGTTCTTTGAGATTTGTGTATTTCATAGTACGTAACTTTGAAACATTGTACTAGAAGTATCATGAAAAGGATGTATAAGTGTGGACATTTGTATTTAATTTCATTAATTTAAATCATGTGGTTTTTAGTTTCTTTTATGTTAATTGCGAACTGCATGTATGTTTAATGTGGATGATGAATGAATGAAGACATTGGTCTTTTACTTCCGCTACTCTGTTGTATATTCGCGTGTATCTCAGCTGTTTGTATCGTTTGGTAAATGTCCCACTGTGAGGACTCTCGCTATATCGACGTGGGTCGTATGACCGTACCGGTAACGGTGAACGAGGGCCATCACAAGATTAATCTATGACAATCAAGTGCTATCAATACAAGTGCAAGCTAGTCAGTGATATACAAGTGCTATCGTTACTGCTATTATTGTTACATGGCCATTCTTTTATCTTTCATGTTGTGCTATTTTCTCTGTAATAGTGCCATCGTTCTCTTGTTATCATTACTTGCTATACATGACTATTCTCTCTAGATATCCTGCCAATCAAAACATTAATTATTTAAAGCATGCTTGTTCTCATGACATATTAAGTCCTACTGGGCGTTATTTGCTCATCCTGTGTAATTTTATTTCATGTGTTCAGGTGAGTCAGATGATGACCACACTCACGAGGAGGGGAGTGAGGATGCTCAGGAGTGACCCGAGCAGCTATCTTTGCATAGTAGTTAATTATTATAGTTATGAGTTAGTGAGTCACTTATTCCTTATGTAATAGTTTGGTTTTTAATAAAGTACTATGGGCCCTAGTTTTGGCTCTGATTAGTCATTGTAATAGTTAGCTCATGAAACTTGATGAGTTTATTTGATATTATTCCATTTATGCTATGGTTTGTTATTTAATTTTCGCTCTGTACTATTTAATAACTGTAATTCTGCTCCGATATTCCACGTCGGGGCGTTACACTTTCACCCACCACACCTCTCCATCACGACAACTCCACCCCAGACTTGCCCAACAAGGCATCACTGTAGATTTCCCTATTGAGGATGGGGTCAACTACCTTGGAATAGAATGGGTAGCCAGTATGCAACACCCAGCCCATTACCACCTAAAGGTCCAAGGATCAGCTGTTGTGCAAAGTTGGGCGAGGCAATTTGTACACTAACACTGTGTGCCACCAAAGGTCCAATGACCATAGTTGCCCTTGCAATACCTACTACCACTGTCGCTCAGATACTCATTTTTAATGTAGTTGGAGAACCCCCTTGACAATGAGAATGGTAATCTAAAGGTCTTCGACTCAGCCTTATCACCCTGGTGAGACCCACCACCATGACGACCCCCTCAACACCACCAGCGGCACCTTCGCCTGTGTCGCCCCAAAGGTCATTAGCAAGCACGGTATGACAGAGCCAAAGTCGACATCTGGTTCTGCGACATCGTCCTTTTTGTCCTCTTCACCGTCTACCTCCCTTTCCATGATGCGAATCTTGTGGAGATGTATAAGAAATCGACAGGGGTCAAGTTTTGGTGCTCGCACTGGTTCTCCTTTGACTTGTGCTACCTCCTATCCAAGCTCCTCGACCCCACCCTAGTAAGAGGATCTCTATATCCATGATTCTAGAGACCCCTAGTTCAAGAAGGGCTTCAAACCCACAGCTGCGAATCGACACAAACCTCAAGTACTTAGTTCCTCCATCCACGAAGACGTCCACACACTTTAACAACCTGAAATTTTAAAATATAAATAAATAAGAAAACTCATTATCACAAGCGACCATTATCACAAGCAAGATATTTCAACAGAATTAAATGAAATATATGTTCGGACACTAAATTGTAAATTTCAAGGAGTGATAAAGAAAACGGGACAGGACATGAATAACCAGGATGGCCAATGTTGAACAAAGTCTTAAAACGAATGAAACCAGATAACGGTAAAAGCAATTATCATAGATAGAAAATCAATTTAGAATCACATGAAAAGTTATGATGACAAACTAAATAAAGTTATACAACTAATAGTAAAGAAATTAGGGCCAGACAAGCATGATTAGGTTGGTAAAACCATAATCTCCGACTTAAGATGATAAACCCGATAATGTCGGAACCCATTATTTTATATAACTAACTAAAGTGAAATAGATGTTGAGGTCAGATCATGTTATTGGCTGATAGGTGGTCAAATAAAAGGGAAATAATGTTTAATATTCGTATTATCCAATACCCATTAGTCAAATGGGTCATTTAAGCTTAAACATGAATTATTTGGGCCATTAATCATGACTCAAACCTAAGCCCAACATGAGAGCACAAATTTTCTCTATATAACTTGCTAACTAGGGTTTGTTTAAGAAGGAAATAGCATTAATAGGAAGTTCTGGTCATGGTAGAATTGCTACCATGGATTTGGAAACATCAACTCAGAATTTAGTGCTCCTAGCCATAGAAAACCACTACAATACCCCATAGGGAGACCATAGCAAGCTCTCATCATTGCTGGACGTGAGGAATGCCCAAGAGCAAGGAGGACGACCCTAGGTCTTGGATTCGTGAAGAGCATCTTCCCCAAACCACTACATCGACCCAGAACCTTCAAGGAATTCTTAGCATTCAAAGGTAGGTGATCTCAGGCTGAAACTGAACAAAACTTATACCATCTGAAAGAGCATCGTGTCTACTTTGTTTTAAATCTATTTTGCATAATTTCCATCAGCATGTTTATCGTATTAAGTGTATTCCCTAAGTCACGCAAGTCTATTCATAGTCCTACTATATTTCACGCAAATCGAGGTTGTTTTGGATCAAACCAAACCATTGTTCGTTTCTCCTGGATGTCCTGAACACTTTTCATGTTGAGAGTTTTGTCTAAATGTCATTAGATCTCTAGTTATAGGTCTATCATGAAGGGTGGAACGTTTTTCTACGTTGTCAGGTATGATTCAAGAACGCGACGTATCCAGAGGTCACGATTCTGCATGCATGAACGTGACATACTAGTACGTTGCGAGTCAGGAAAAGGTGACTGAGTCTTCTGTCCATTTATGGTCTGACCGGTCAACCATGACACCTCAAACTGTGTGTCGCGTGGGTTTCTAGACCCGTCATGAATGCGACGGCATGTGCCATCGCGATTTTGCAGTTTTCCCGCCCATGTGATTCGTACAGTTTTATTTCAAAGTTTGAAAACCATGCATGAATGTGACGTAGAAAAGCGTCGCGATTCAGAGTCGTCGTGATATATCATTCTGAATGCGACTGACGAGACCGTCACGATTCTGGTTAGGCAATCGATCGAGTAATCGATTCATGTAAGAAAGGCGACCATCTATCCTGTCGCGATTTAAATGCGACAAGAAGGTCCGTCGTGATTTTGTGTCTTTACACTGAGTTTGGTTTAAGTGTGTATGGTTCTTTAAAAGGCAACGTCTGAACTCGTCGCGATTCAAAGGCCGACCCGAGACTGTTCCTTTCAGTTGGTCAGTCACATGTGTATTAGCTTAGTCTGTAATCGTTACTTAGTGATGCATTGGCCTAAAAGTGACCACCCCATTTGAAAACTATATGACATGAATATGATTCTAATGCATAATATGAAGTGATTGTTATTCCATTCATTCAATTATCATCTTGTGATCTAGCTTGATATGAAATCTGTCATGATAAGATGTAATATAAATCTGTGGAGGATACATGTTAGAATGAACTTGCTTGGTTTAGAGCTTTTCTATTATGTTACTTGTTGGATGTGGACTTTCCTTATTTACGTGCTTTCCCGGTTTTCATATTTTTTGTTCATCCATTGCACGCATGATTAGGAAGTTCCGTGTCATGACACCTACACGTTTGCATGATTAGGCACACCCCTCTTGGGAATTGGAAGCTCTCTGTCGGTCATTCCGTATTGGTAGTCTAGCGACCTTTTCCCTAAGACCTCTGTAAGTCTCCGTACTCTGTGAATTCCCTTATAGAGATCGAGCTGGTTGTATCATGAAGTACCCTGGAGATAGAGAGCACATGTACCATGTACGATATGTCATTAGTCATCCTCTTGTCAAGACACTAAAGATTTATGAAACATAAGATACGCCGTTATGATGTCCAATTGATCTCTCGAGCTTTTGTCATACCTTGAACTCTATGAATGACCATGTCCTTATTACTATGAAGCTTGTTATTAGAAATCCGTGGCCATAATATGTATATGTTTGATCGGCACAACGTGGGACTTCAGTCCATTTGACTAATTCCTGTGCAATAAGGGCCCTGTCTGGTCTTGGGGAGGAGCGCCCCAACGTACTTATTAACCGCGGGAGTATGGACTTGTGGTGCATGGCATGGCACTGGAATGTGTGCAAGATTTGTGTGAATGTGCCTCTGTTTGATACGATAATTTCAATATGATATGTTTGACCATGTGTATATGTGATATCTGATGATCAGATCATCTCCATGTAATTATAATTACATATTTGTTTGGTGATTAACAAAACAATATCAATGTTTTCTAACATGCATTCTATAAGTCTTAAGCATAGGAAATAAACAAGGAAATCAAGCACATATGGTAAGTACTAAACTTCTGTCAATAAGCTAGGTAAGTGCATTTCTCTAAGTCCACATCGACTTCTGTTGAAAGTCACAATGATTTCATAAGTGTGTTAACGATTTCCTTGTAAGACTGGAAAGTCATGTTGTTTCAAACAAGTCGATCCTGTAACGATTCTATAAGTCATCGTAACGATTTCTTTAGAACTCGCAAAACGACTTGCTCGCCGTAATGATTTCTTAAGTAATATAACGATTTCTTTAGAACTCGTAACGATATGCTTTTCATAACGATTTCTTCAGAACTCGTAACGATTTGCTTTTCATAACGATTTCTTCAGAACTCGTAACGATTTCTTAGAACTCGTAACGATTTATTTTTCATAACGATTTCATAAGTCATTGTAACAATTTCTTCAGAACTCGTAACGATTTGCTTTTCATAATGATTTCATAAGTCATTGTAACGATTTCTTCAGAACTCGTAACGATTTGTTTTTCATAACGATTTCTTCAGAACTCGTAACGTTTTGCTTTTCATAACGATTTCATAAGTCATTGTAAAGATTTCTTCAGAACTCGTAACGATTTGCTTTTCATAACGATTTCTTCAGAACTCATAACGATTTCTTCAGTGAACACAACGACTTGCGTTCTGTAACGATTTGTTAAGTTTTACAACGATTTCTTTAGAGCTCATAACGACTTGATAAGTGTTCATAA
>JACBKR010001474.1:0-43356 GCA_014218235.1 Colocasia esculenta | reverse complement strand
TGTGTTCACTGAAGAAATCGTTATGAACACTTAAGAATCGTTATAGAAAGCAAGTCGTTGTGTTCACTGAAGAAATCGTTATGAACACTTAACAATCGTTATGAGCTCTAAAGAAATCGTTGCGCAGAGCAAATCGTTATGAACTCTAAGGAAATCGTTACAGTGTATTCTAGCCAAGAAAAAGTATCAGTTAGGGAGAAGTACTTCAAGAAAGGAAAAGACTTCAGAAACCTGAACCTAAGGATGTTAAGAATCAGAACCCATATGCTATGAATGCAAGAAGCCTGGACACATCAAAGCTGAGTGTCCAAAGCTGAAAAAGACAGAGTTCAAGAAGAAGGACAACTTAAAGAAGTTCAAAAGATACAAAAAAAAGACATGGCGGTTGCATGGAACAACGAGAGTGACTCAGATAGTGAGTCAAGCTCCAGCGATGAAGAAGAAGAAAAAGCCAATCTAGCTTTCATGGCAAGCATCGAAGACAAAGTAACCTCTGACTCATCTTTTACTTCTTGTAATGAATCAGATTCAGATAGTCTAGAAGATGCATTCAATGAATTATACAATAAGTATAAAGATGTATATAAGCTATTAAAAACTACTAAAAAAAACTATACATGCTTGGAAATCCCAACTCAGATTTAAAATCTGAAACTGAGCAATAGGAAAAACAAATCTCTGAATTAAAAGAAGAAATGAACTCTTATGTGAAGATCTAAAATTTTAAAATGAACAGATAACAAATCTGGAAAACCAAGAAACTACAAGTAAACTTAAACAGGAAATTGACACACTAACAAAGATAATGAATATCTAACGACTACAATTGAAAAATTCACAAATGGAAAATCATCTCTAATATTAAAAGGAGCAAGAAGATCAGGTAGAAAAAGCATGGTTTATGATACATTCCACCTAACAATGAAGAAACAATCATTCATCCTAAAATCTATCCACTCCAAAATTTGTAGCCGAACAAAATACTGACTATAAATCTACATTAATATAGGCCAATTAAAACAGTAAATAATATATCATGATGTAGTCATTGCAATAAAATCAGACACACTAAAATAACTTGTACAACTAAACACTTAAAGTGGATTCTTAAAAGAAAATGTGAGGAAACTAACCAGCAATGACCCAAAAGAACTTGAGTACCTAAATCTTAGTGATTTATTGCAGGGAAACCTTAGAGCATCAAAATGGTACCTGGACAGCAGGTGCTCAAGGCACATGAGTGGCAACAGAAGATTGTTCACACACATCAAAGAAGAAGAAGGGACAGTAACCTATGGCGATAATGGAAAAGGATTAGTATAGGTTGTAGATCCATTGGAAGTCAAGACAGAACCCTCATAGAAGATGTCCTATGCGTCAAAGGACTCAAGTAGAATCTCATAAGCATTAGCCAACTGTGTGACGAAGGTCACCAATCAATTTCAGGAGTCTAAGTGTCTAATTATGAAGGATGGTGTAACTATGTTCGAAGTCAGCAGAAAAAGAACTTGTATGTACTACATTTAGAAGAACTAAAAGATCAAGATATTTGTCTAGCAGCTAGCAAAGATCAGAATGCTGAATTATGGCATAGAAGATTAGCCATTGTAGTTTGGATGGAATAAAGAAGCTCATCAAGCATGATCTAGTAGAAGGTCTGCCGAAGATAAATGCAAATTGGACAGTATATGTGGACCTTGCACTAAGGAAAGCATGCAAAATCCTCCTTCCAATCAAAGACAGTAGTCACTACCTCCAAACCACTAGAACTGCTGCATATGGATCTGTTTGAACCGATGAGAACCACC
Organism: Colocasia esculenta; assembly: GCA_014218235.1. Lineage (NCBI taxonomy): Eukaryota > Viridiplantae > Streptophyta > Magnoliopsida > Alismatales > Araceae > Colocasia > Colocasia esculenta. Next base: position 41,548 of record JACBKR010001474.1, on the reverse strand, counting down.
AGTCTTGGAGGAAAGAACTTTGGATTTGTCATAGTTGATGACTACTCAAGATTCACATAGGTATCATTCTTGGAACACAAAGATGACACATTTGAAAGTTTTGTAAAGTTTAGTAAAATAGTTCAAAAGGACTACAAGTTCAGCATCATCAATATTCGTTCAGATCATGGAGGAGAATTCCAAAATGATAAATTTGTAGAATTTTGTGATGATCAAGGTATAGAACACAACTTCTAAGTACCAAGGACACATTAGCAGAATGGAGTAGCTGAGAGGAAGAATAGAACCCTGCTGGATATGGCTAGGACTATGCTGTCAGAATACAACCTTCCAAGATATTTCTAGGCAAAAGCTATCAACACAGCATGTTATATCATAAATAGAGTTATGATCAGGCCAATCCTGAAGAAGACCGCATATGAGCTATACAGCAAAGGAAGCCCAAGATCAGCCACTTCAGGACGTTGATTGTCCATGCTTTATTCACAACAATGGTAAGAAAGACTTAGGTAAGCTGGATTCTAATCTGATGAAGGAATCTTTATGGGTATACTTCTAACCCAAAGGCTATAGAGTTTTTAATAAAAGCACTTTATTATTGAACAAACCGTTCATGTTATCTTTGATGAATCTAACCCTTCCTTGAGAAAGGAAGTAGATAGTGATGATGAAAATGCAGAAAATCTATCCAAGAAACTGAAGGATACATCTATCAAGGATAATGAAGATCCCCTTTGGAAGAACTGCAACAACAAAAAATTATACATGATGATCTTCCAAAGGAATGGAGATACAAGAAGGATCATCCAAAAGACAACATCATTGGAGATCCATCAATTGGGGTAAGAACAAGAGATAATGTTATTCCTTGCGATTACCTAGCATTTGTATCACAAATCGAGCCGAAGACAATAAATGAAGTACTGTCCGATGAATCTTGGATTTTAGCCATGCAAGATGAACTTAATCAGTTCAAGAGAAACCAAATTTGTCCCTTGTTCCGAGACCATCAGATCATCTAGTGATTGGCACCAAATGGGTGTTTAGGAAAAAATGGATGAAGCTGGTGTTATCACTAGAAACAAGGCCGGCTAGTTGCTCAAGGCTATTCCCAAGAGGAAGGCATAGATTTCGATGAACCTATGCACCAGTAGCTAGACTAGAGGCTATTAGAATTTTACTTGCTTATGCTGTGCATTGGATTTAAAACTTTTTCAAATGAATGTAAAATCTGCTTTCTTAAATGGATATATAAAGGAGGAAGTCTATGTGGAACAACCTCCTGGTTTTGATGATGTAGATTTTTCAAATCATGTTTTTTAATTGCATAAAGTATTATATGATTTAAAGCAAGCACCCAGAGCATGGTATGAAAGACTTAGTGCATTTTTGCTAAACCATGGTTTTTATCAGAGGACAAGTAGACAGTACCTTGTTTATTAAATCAAAAGTGAAAAATATATTACTTGTGCAAATTTATGTAGATGATATTATATTCGGATCCATTGACGAATATTGTGCAAGTATTTTGAGAAGCTCATGCAGGGAGAATTCGAGATGAGTATGATGGGTGAGCTCAACTACTTCTTGGACTACAAATCAAGCAAGGCAAAGAAGGTACACATATTTGTCAAGCAAAATATACCAAAGAATTATTGAAGAAATTCGGATTCGACAATGCTAAACCACTGTCCACTCCAATGAGCACATCCACCAGGTTAGACAGTGATAAGGAAGGTAAGAAAGTTGATCAAAAACTTTATAGAGGCATGATAGGATCATTGATTTACTTGACAGCCAGTAGACCTGATTTTATTCAGCGTATGTATGTGTGCAAGATATCAGGCTGATCCCAATAATCTCACTTAATATCTGTTAAAAGGATTTTTAGATACTTAGCTAAAACTCATGATCTAGGTCTGTGGTATCCAAAATTATGTAAACTAGTTTAGTTGGATATTCTGATGCTGATTATGCTGGATGCAAGATAGATAGAAAAAACACCAGTGGTAGTTGTCAATTTCTTACAAGATGCTTGATTTCATGGTCTTCAAAGAAACAAATTCAGTAGCACTATCAACAGCTGAAGTTGAGTACGTAGCTGCTGGAAGCTGTTGCAGTCAACTCCTATGGATCAAACAACAACTTGAGGATTATGGACTGCACATCAAGACCATCCCACTGCTGTGTGACAACACGAGTGCAATAAATCTGACGAAAAATCCAATACAACACTCCAGAACGAAACATATAGAGGTCAAATATCATTTCATTAGAGATCATATAGCTAATGGTAACATTAATATTTCCATTGTAGATACTCAAAATCAGTTAGCAGATATCTTTACAAAAGCCTTATCGGAAGAGAGATTTACGTCTCTTAAAAGAGAATTAGGCATGTGTAATTTGTAATAGATATTTTTGTACGTAACTGAAATAATAATACTTCAAAATAATGCTTATCCCTTCCTCTGAAATTAAGTAAATCCTTATTGCTTGCGTCATAAAGGGCCTTGACGTTTCAGTTTTAAGTCCTTATCGATTTTATAATCCTCTCTTATTTTGTCGTTATTTGCATTTATCACTCTGGCTTTTCAAAAGCAACTTTAAGTCCTGTCGTTAATCCGAAGCCATGCCTTATCGATTTCCTCTCTCTCTCTCTCTCATCTCTTTCGATTTGCCTGGAGCGATAAACCCTTATCGATTCCAGAATCCTTTCTGTGTGGTTTCGAAAGATCTCTCTATTCCCGCTAAAATTTCTTGAGGGCTTCTGTTCCATTCCTCCCCACGATCCTCCAGAAACTTTCCCTATCCATTTCCATGCTGCTTCTGGGAGTTCCGACACCGTAGGTGGATACAGTGCCGCCTTCCTCACAGTGGAGCAGCAAGAAAGGTTTGCAGCAATCAGATCAAGTTGTGTGGTAACAAGGCAGTAGATATTGCAAATCTTGAGAAGCATGGAATGCACAGTATCGTGGAAGCTATTCAGAGGATGAAATGGTCGAGGCTCGTCACAGTTTCTAAGCCAAGCTATCCGGACATAGTCAAGGCGTTCTTCACCTGCCTGAAGACAGAAGAAGACGGGTCCCTCACCTCCACAGTTAAAGGTACACCTATCCATATCACCTATGATCTTCTGGAAAGTCTGTTTGGTGTATCTACAGTCGGTCGCAGTGGGGTAGACAGTGTGATATTCATGCAAAGGGGTTAGGCATTATCGGAACAGAGTACAAGTTGAAAGATGGAAAGATAGACATCAACCAGTTGAACGCATTCAACAGGATTCTTCATTTCATAGTCTGTCAGATTCTAGTGCCAAGGAGTGCCACCTTCTCAACCTGCCCTAAAGCAGATTCTGACATGATGTTTTGGGCAATCCAGAATCATGATATAAATATGGCGCAAGTGATAATTGAGAGGATGAAGTTTGCTGCAGAAATGATATGGGATAAGAAGAACAAATTGAATGTATCTCTTCCATATGCCCATTTACTGACTAGGATTTTCAAGCACTATGGCATTGAACTGAAGAGAGAAGTGATGGAGAAGATGGGCCAGCCCATTCGGTCCAAAAATCTGAAGAAGTGGCTTCTCTCTAGTAGGAAGCACTTGGACCAAGACCTCTGTGGCAGAAGGAGAGGCAATCATTGGAGAAGGTCATGAAATTCCAATTGTCAAAGAGGAAGAAGCAGCAGTCAGGTTGAAGAACCAGTTGCAGTTGCAAGAAGATAGAGGAAATTGCTCCTGAGCATATTGAGCCCATTGGGCAGTCTTCTGGAGTTGAAACCCCCTCTACAGTCATTGCATCTATTATTGAAGAAGATTTGGAGACTGTTGCTCACATTGAGGGGGAGCAGGAAGTGACTCATGAAGAATTCATCCCTCATAGAATTATTATGGAGGTAAATCAGAAGTAGTTTTTCCGGAAGTTGTGGCACTAGGCCACAGTGAAGATGTGCCAATGGAAGATGCTCCAGCTCAAGGGGAGCATGATATTCAAGGGGAGCCCACAGCAAATGTTGCTGCAGATCAGTTTTAGGAAGGTGTATTGGCAAGCACCTCAGATGATGATGTGGATATTGAGCCAGCTATCAGCTCAGGAAAGAAAGGGAAAGGTGCTGCATCTAAAATTCCATTGCTAACTAGGAAGGCACACCAAAGATCTAAGAGAAGAAGATACTTGTGCACTTGAAGCCTGTAATTGATAGACTAGATGCACAAGGGGAAATCCTATGCTCTGTACAGTCTGATATTTCTTCAATTTTCATTAGTCAGAGCACTGGAGTAAAGGAGATTGGAGCAGTCAAAGCTGAGCTCCAGGGATGAAGAGTGAGCTGGGAAGCCTAAAGCAATTAGTAACAGAACTTTCAAATTTGGTGAGGGCGCATTATCTGCTCCTCCTGCTCCCACTCAAGTGGTACCAGAAGAACCAGGGCCATCAGGGCCAGTTGCTGAAGAGTCAGGGCCTCCAGGGCTGTCTGTAGAGGAGACTGGGCCATCAGGGCCAAATGGTGTTGAGGAATCAGCTGAGCCTGCAAAGGAGTCAGGGCCACCAGGCCATCAGGAAGGGTTGGGCCGACAGGGCCACTAACTAGAGAGTCATGGCCATCAGGGCCAGTGGAGTTAGAGGCAGCGCAAGTCAGGATTGAAATACCAGTAGAAGCGGTTGTTGTGCCCCCAGAGCCTCCTATTCCTTCCCCTCTAAGACTCCAGCTCCCTCTTCACTACCTTTATCCTTCACTACCCCTCCAGCCCCTGCAACTTTCAAACAACCTCTTCCTAAACACTCTCCTCACCTACAACATTTCCTACCACCTCCTCTTCTCCTATCTCCTCCACTCTCATTCCTCCTCCCACTTTTGAGGAACCTCCAGCATCATCTTCTTCAGCTAGACCCTTATATGTTGGTCCATCAACTGCTAGACCATCTGCACCACCTCCTCCTACCTCTTTCTCTTCTCTTCATCCACCTACTCCTCCCTCCTTCATCACTCTCATTCCGGAGAGTGCTCGTATTCAATGCCACATTATTTAGGACATCAAAGATGAGTTTGAAGAAGCAATTCTTCGCTCAGTCCTGACTGTTGGCACTCATGTTCATAGGACAGACTCTTCTAGTCCTACTCCTAAGAAAAGAAAAGTTTCTAAGGACCTTGCTCTTTCCTCTGAACCCAAATTCCTCCTCTTTGGTTCTCTCTTTCTGTTGAAAATAGAAGGAGATCCCTTTATTGTGAATTTCTGCAGAAATGTACATTTGCTATTATTTTTGGCCTCCCTCACTTAAACCTCACCGAACACCTCACCATTGTTCTTCCTCTTTCTCCTCTATCCAAAGCTGATCATCCAAAGTTGTCTTCATGGCTGAGTCTAAGACTGAAGACCAGTGGTCTCGGAGCCATAAGTCTCTCTACAGGAAGTTCTTGCTTGCCAGATCTGACAGGTTTCCACCTAAGGACCACCCACTTACTTTATCTGAGTGGTTTGTCATTCACCACAAGAATACCTAGGGTCCATTCATTCAGAAGGAAATCAAGCTGATCAGGCATTTCCAGATGTGTAACGATTATCGATTCTTACATAATTGCCAGAATTCAGCTTGGGTAGTTCAGGGCAGCCATTGCAGAATTCCGAACTGAAAACCCTGTCAATACTTCCATTCAAGTGGATTTTGCTACCTTGAACATCCCAGATTTGGTTTTCCTCCCTAAGCTTTACTCTTTGGTCATGGATTCCACAGTTGGTCCTATCATCTTTGAAGGTTTGCTAGGGTGATGGGCAAAATACTGTTCAGCATGGTGCTACTCTTGCCTTCCACAGATTCCTATTTAGAGAGTATCATAGGGGCTCCATCAAGTCAGAAGTGCTTGCTCCCCTCCTGTCTGAGTGTGAAAGACACCCCCTTCTAAATGGGAGCATCACTATCACCACTCTGCTCAGCAACTGGAAAACTTGAACAGTTCCTTGTTTAATTCCAGAAAGCCCTCTCTTTCTACTGAAGAATTTCTGAATCTCAACTCAATCAATCTAGTTCAAGAACATTTTGCCATTGGGTTGAGGAGGTGTAAAGTTTTTGTCTCCTTGAAGAAGGAGCTGCAGCAACCGAAAATTTACTATCCGATATCCATTGATCAGTTTCTGCAGCATGCTAGTTTTGGAACCTCCAACTCTTATCTGATTTCTCTTGGAAAATAGGAGTATGCCAATTTCCTTGAAGCTCAGAGGCAACTCTACATCCAGAGGATGGTTCCTGATATGGGGCCCTCATACACTATGTTGGGGTGCATTAAAAATTATTTTGAAGAGCAGGAACTCAGAGCTTAGCCCATTATTACTCGCCATGCCTCTCTCTTGTCACCTGCCTCTCTACATCTCTGTTCTCCCTCGTAATCAAATATAGTGTTGATGGCTCCCATTTATCTTTCTTCTCTTCTTTCTTTGTCTCTATACATTTCTTTTTGCTTAATGACAAAAAGGGGGAGAAAATATTCGGAAAAACATCTCTTAAATTTATCCAACAAATTTATTAAATTGATTTCAAAACTTTATATTTTTATATTTTGTCATCACTAAAAAGGGGAGATTGATGATCATCCATCTCCATATAATATTATTTATTATATGTAATTTTTAGTGATTAACAAAACCTCAATAAATATTTCCTAACAACTTTTTCTGAAGTATTCACAGGAAAGTAGTCAAGTAAAATCTGTAAGTTATTCTCACATACCATCATTTAAAGTTTAGAGCATGTATTTCTTCTAAGTACACAACGATTTCATAAGTTAAACAACGATTTCCATCGCTACAACGATTTTCATCGCTACAATGATTTCATAAGCTAAACAACGATTTCCATCGCTACAACGATTTCATAAGTAAACAATGATTCCCATCGCTACAACGATTTCATAAGTTAAACAATGATTTCCATCGCTACAACGATTTCATAAGTTAAACAATGATTTCCATCGCTACAACGATTTCATAAGTGAAACAACGATTCAGTTCCACATCGATTTCGGTTTACTTAAACAACGATTTGATCAAAACAACAATTTGCTTCACTTAAAAAACGATTTGATCGAAACAACGATTTACCTTACTTAAAGAACGATTTGATCGAAACAACGATTTGCTTCACTTAAAGAACAATTTGTCTTACTTAAAGAACGATTTGATTGAAACAACGATTCATTTTCACTTAAGAACGATTTGATCCAAACAACGATTTGTCTTGCTTAAAGAAGTATTTGTTCACACAAAACGATTTGCTCTCAGTAAAACAACGATTTCAAGATCGATTTCACTTACACATCGATTTCACTTCACTTAGACATCACTTCATTAATATACATATATGGTCACATCAACCTGATACAACATAGATGATGTCTGTATATGTATTGCTTTATCGATTTGGTGTAAACTTCATATAATGTCTTTTGAGCATCATCTATACTCCTTTTAAATAAAGGTTAGGACACCACTCGAATAATCTTCTTAGCAAAGTTTCAATTTACATGATATTTAAATATGTATATAATTTCAAATATGTGGACTTCTGAAAGCTTCCCACGCATCATATGTATCCCGTGTAATCTTTATCATTACCCAGTATAATACATCTTTGCTTACATCACAGTATCATACAAAGTCGTGTCTTATATGATGCAGAAAAAACATTTTCCTTTCTTATGTATCTTCATACTACATGACTACTAATGTTGACTGACAATCTAGACAAAAAGAAGTTGTCAGCATTTATTTATGCAGGACTTTTGTAGTAAAGCACGTCAAAGATGAACCTGTTACCCTGTCAAGTGGATAGAAGATTCAGACAATCTTTCCTTGACGGTGTAAGGTCATTCCAAGCATTAATGGCTGCAGGCTCACCTACTCTATACTTCGGACTAGTCTATCTAACGTGCATGAAGATTGTGAGACAACGGATACTCCAACGGACTCTGCAACGGTCAAAATTTTTCAAGAAGATAATATAAGACTGGAATCTCCTTGAAGGCAGTTAGTTCCTTCGATTGCTCATTGTCTCAAAGTGAAAAAGCTTGAGTCGTTTGAAGAACAAGAGCCTACTCATCCACTCAAGTTTTTGATAGCTCTTAGCTCTTAGTGTGAACTTTTTTCATTGCTGTTGAGAGTTAGCTTAGATCTGAGAGAGAGTTCATTTAGACCATCTTTCTATCTCTTGATCTTCGCCTCAGATCAAGCATTGCTTGTAAGCTTGGTCTTAGGCCCTCCTCAAAACTGTTTTTCTTCTGTGGCTTTCCTTTTCGTGTGTGAAGAGAATACCTGCGTATCAGGTGGTGTGTTCCTCTTCGGGTAGAGAAGAGAAGCCAGCTGCGGCTGGATGTGTAAGTGTCCTTGAGGGGGACGATACCCTTGATTAGTAGAATCTCAAGTTGTTGCTTGAGGACTGAATATAGGACTCCTTGGGATAGAGATCTGAACCAGGATAAAAATTTCAGTTGTTGTGAGATTGTTTGTTTGTCTTCATTCTTACTAACTCTAACCATCGATCTTAATGTTTTCTATTAAGCTCTTTATCTACAGGTTTTTATTCTAAAAGATTTTTAAGCAATCTATTCACCCCTCTCTGGACTTGCTATCTAGGCAACACACAAGTGGCGGTACATGCACAACCTGCTCCTTCGAAATCCTCACAATGACTTCACCGAGACATTACAACATGCATCGAGGTGGTCAAGCAATCAAAGGTTCGGGCACGAAGATGCTACAAGGTACCTTTTGACACATGTAGTGATGATTTCATGATGATGTTAGTCCTCGATGGTTGTTTCATCTTAGAACTACTCCTCGGACCCAACTGTGAGAAGGTGGAGGATGTTCCAATTTTGGCCATACCTTGGATGTTCTCCTCGATATGGGAGGACCTCCTCAAGCTCGAGAACCAGATTCCTTTCTTCATCCTCGAAGACCTTTTCAGCATTGTTACACTAGAGCCTCATGATTCTATTTCCCTCAAGCAGCTCACCTGCCTCTACCTATATATAGCGCATCTCAAAATTGAGAAACCCTTTCGAGAAGAAGTGGTCTGTCATCTGAAATCCATTTCGGAGCAAGAGGTCTATCATTTGCTCCACTTGCTTCACAAACTTTTGCAACCCACTGCCAAAGCCTCAGACACATCAACCAGCAAGCCCTCTCAGTAATGTTCAGCCATGAAGTCCATCTTCAAGAAGGTGAACCATTTGATGTCGCATATCCTGCCCAAAACCAAAGACACAGATCACGCATCATCCGGAAGCCCCCTTACTCTTCATCCATTAAGTCCATCTGCAAGAGGATCAAGCAATATCTGATATCACCAGAGGTTGCCAAAGGAGATAAGATCATGATCCCTTGCATTGTTGAGCTTGGGGATGTCGGGATAAAGTTCAAGAGAAAGCCGGAAGCGATGTCCATCTTGGATGTGACCTTCAAAGATGGATCTTGCACATCCCACCACTAATCATCCAGGACATTACTAATTCTGAATTCAGAAATCTCACAGCCTTCGAGCAATGCTGCCCGTACACTAGCCGCTATTTCACCATCTACCTTACATTCTTAGACAGCCTCATCAACACTACCAGGATGTCGACATACTTCAACGCTGCAGCATCATTGAGAACATGCTGGGCAGCGAGGAGGAGGTGGCCCAACTCATTAACCAGCTTGGCAAGGACTTGACTCTAAATTCAAGACATCACTACCTTGAACAGGTGTTTACAAAGGTGAACAAATACTGCGGATCCAAATGGCACAAGCACCGCGCGACGTGTATGCGTGATTACTTCAACACCCCGTGGTCAATGCTATCACTTCTTGCAGCCATCGCTCTCCTCTTCATGACCTTGATCCAAGTCATTTATGTTGTACTTTCTTACATAAAGCAATGAAGCGATTGGGGGTTATTGTTGTACTCCACATATTATCAGGTATAATGTTCGTATGTACTAGGACTCCAACTGGGTTGAGTTCAATATCGGAAATATGAGTTTCCGATACCGATTTAGATAACTATCTAAAACTTTCGATTTCGATATAATTAAAATAGTTAATTTTGATTTCTATCTGATTTCGATTACATTGTTAGAACCAAAATTTTAATAAGATAAGGTGTTTATTTTGAATTTGTCTTTTGAGTTTATGATAATTTATAAGAATAATTGATATCGATTCTAATTTTGATTAATTTTCAATTCCGATTCTGATAACATATTGAAATAACCAATACCAATTCTGACAAGTTATCAATATTAATTTTCAATTCTAAAATTAATAATTCTTATCAAAATGGGGTCAAATATCAAATTTTTGAGTTATGTTTGCAGCCCTAGTATGTACGTAGGAATTGAACTTTTGGCTTTACAATATTTTCCTTTTTATATATCTCATTTTTGACAGATTAAAAGAGGAGAAGAGACACTTGTCTTTGTTTAACACAAATGTGTATGTACGATGGATATATGTACACATATTTAAGGTCAACTTGGTTGGTTATAAATATATTCATAAGAAAAAAAGTTTTCCAAAAGAAGAACTTTATAGGAAAATAAAAGTATAATTATCTATTTGTATCCACAAAAATAATTTTCTCAAAAAAAATTGATGTTTATTTTCTAATAAAATAATTTTGAAAATTAATTTTTAAAATAATATTCAAAAAATTTCGAGCACAACAAATGTAGAATTAGATGATATTTGATAAATCTTAATTGATGTCTATTGTCTCGAGACTGATGCAAGTTGCTAACGTCGGTCGCTGAATGTCAGACATGAATCATTGGTAGTCGGTGCCTCCGCGGGCGTTAGGTGCCAGTTGCCACTGACCATCGATGTCGTTGCCGTCGGCCGGGCATTGGCTGGCAGCCAGCCTTCAACCGTCATGCTTCGGACATCAGTCGCTAGGTGGCGGCCGTTGACGACTCACCGTTGGAGGTTGGACGCCAGGCTCTGGCTGCCAATTGCCGCAGATCACTGCTGATTGTTGGGCTCTAGACATCGATCATGGGCGCCAACTGTCAGCGATTAGCTATTGGGAATTGGGTGTCGGTGCCAACCGCTAGTCGTCATTGATCGCTACTTGTAACCATTGACTGCCGTCGGTCGAAGGGCTTCGAGCATTCGACGCCGAGTGCAGGCCGCTGAGCATCGAGCGTTGGGCATTAGGAATGACAACATAGACTATAGTCTCACAAATAACTGACAAGATCTCATCAAAGATGTCAAAATCTATGAATTTTAAGTAAATAATTTTCATGAATTAACTCTTGAGGAGTACCAAATAAGTCATTGTATAAATTTTTTTTCTGAAAATATTTTCTTACATCAAAATTTTCGGATCCTTATGTCATAGCTTTTCTTTATACGTGCTGAAATTACGAATATATTACCAAAGATCATGCCTAAGAATTTACGGAGCAATATATATTTGAACCGGAATGATTGATTGTCTTACTTATTGAAATATATGCAGAATATATAATGGATGATCAATACTTGGTCTTAAAATGGGTATTCTAGGTGATTATACATGTATATATATATATATATATATTGTAGTATTCATTTTATGATAAAATAGAAAAAAAATCAAAACAAGATGCATGGAAGGAGAACCAAAAGCCTAGCCGGGCATTACATTATTGACAGGCTTCTTTAAGGTATAGCTCACCTCTACTTTCAATATTCCTGGTACTACTAACAACTTGATCATTTGATAACTTTAGGCTTCTTAAGTCATGACTTTGGAGAAAGTTGATATTATATACTGTAGTGGTCACTTCCTGCCACTCAAGCCCATCAACAAAGCCCGCCTAAAAGCCCACTACGAAGCGAAGCGGCGCTATACACTCCTGGGACACCTTCTGTCCTCAGACGCGCCACCAGAGCGCTCCGAAGTGTCTACCCTGCTCGGGCCCAGAGCAGCCCTCGCAGTTATGAAGCATCAGGCCGTCCGAGCAACCTCTTCGGATCCTTATAGCAGTTGTAACTGCCGCAGGCCACGCGCCCCATGATCCAAGGGTGCGTTTACTGCTGAAACCTTCCAAGAGGCGTCTGAGCACGTAACTCCTCCGTTACGTGCGCCAATTAAGGCGCCCTTCCAGGCACGATCCAAAGTGGTTACGACCATCTGCCTCAACAAGCACTCCTATAAAAGGAACAGGTACAGTACCATGCAACGGGACTGACCCTTCCCAGACCTCTCTCACGAGGACTTTCAGGGCTTCCTTGCGCACTCATCTCCTTGCTCATCAGAACTCCCATCCTTTACAGTCATCAACTGACTTAGGCATCGGAGGGTTCTTCTGGTTCTTCAACCGGGCCCCCCTGATCCTTCTTCTGGTTTTGCAGGTCATCGTCCGCTACCGGCGCTCTTCCCTTCTTCTAAAGTGCAGGCCCACCAGGCTCCGCCCCAGCAAGAAAAGGCCTCCACACGTTTGGCGCCGTCTGTGGGAACGACGCAGCCATGGCTCGCGGACGATTCTCCTACCAAAACATCGTGAGCAGGGCGACGAGGTCCCGCCAGTCATTGGCAGACTCTCGCCGTCTGTCTTCTCCCGTCGACGTCAACGTCGCCCCCGCCGGCTCGAACGACGACGTCCCTGCGCCAGCACCTGTTGCATCGGCAACCGCCCTGGAGATGGCTGAACTCCGGGGACAGATGCAGCAATTGACGGGCATCTGCCTGGCCTTGCAAGTCCAGTTGGCTGGGGCACCGGCCCCGGAACCTTCCCCGCGGCGGGAAAGGCAAGCGGGGTCATCCCGCCAGCAATCTCGCGCCCCTCAGGCGCCTCAAGATCAGCAGGCGGACTCGCCGCACCGGCGATCCCACCGAGCCCTATCCGAGGAGCGGGCGCCGGAGCGCCAAGGCCGTTCGCCCCGTCGCTCTGTTATCGCCCCCCGTCAGCCGCGCTCGGTCACGGGAGCCAACTCCCAGGGCACGGGTCAAGAAGGCTTTGTTCGTTCAGAGCAAGAGCTCGCCAGACGTCTCCGTCGTGTGGTCGACCTGGAGCGCCGCATGGACGCGATGGTTCAGCGTGCGGAGGGGAAAGCCCTAGCGGAGGATGACCTGGACTTCCACTCACCTTTCATTGGTGAGATCCTGGAAGCCCGGGTCTCTCCCAAGCTCCCTCTGCCACCATCGCGCCCTACGACGGCACTACCGACTCGGCCGACCACATCCACGGCTTTGAATCGCATATGGTGTTCCACGGAGCATCGGATGCGGCCAATGCCGAGCTTTTCCTGCGACCCTAAAAGAGACCGCCAGGCTTGGTTCGAGACCCTGCCGGCGGGCTCCATCGCATCCTTCCGCCAGCTGAAGAAATCCTTTCGGGATAACTTCCTAGGCGGCAAGTCACAGCCGCGCACGGCGGCTTCCCTCCTGACTATTCATCAGAAGAAGGGCGAGGCGCTCTGGGATTTCGTCAAGAGATTCCGGACCGAAGCGCTTCGCATTCCACGCCTCGATGTTCCTCTAGCCACCAGTGCCCTCATCCAGGGCACTCGGGATGGCTCTCTTGCAGAGGACTCTTGGCGTCCAGCAGCCTGCGACCCCCCCGAGCTGCTTTCTATAGCGCAGCGCCACGCCGCTTGCGAAGAAAGTTTGGCTGCAGGTCGAACAGAGCTGGGGGAGTCCTCGGACAAGAAGAGATCCACCGACAACAGTTCCGACGACCGTGATCGGAAAAAAAGACGGCGCAACGGTGACTCACCGCGTCGACCACGTCTCTTCACCACTACACCCCCCTCGCGCTCGCACCGAGCAGATCCTGGCGGAGATCAGGAACGAACCATTCATCCGCTGGCCGCAGAAGATACGCTCTGACCCCCGCCGGCGTGATCAAGCCAAGTACTGCCGCTTTCACCGCGATCATGGCCACGACACCTCCGAATGCCGCCAGCTTATAGATGAAATTGAAGACCTTATCAAGCGCGGCTACCTCGGACGGTATGTGCGCCGAAATGAAGAACGCCCCAGGCGCCGAGAGAGAACTCCCGAGCAGCCGATCAACAATGAGCCCAATGGGCAAGAGATCAATGTGATCGCGGGAGGCCTCGGCGCAGGCGGGGAGAGCACTCGAAGCCGGCGCGATTACGCAAGGCGAGTGCACGTCGTGGACAGGTCACCAGCGCCTAGGCCAGCTCCATATCCCACCAGTCCTGCACGCACACCGTCCGAGGAGGTTATAACCTTCTCGGACAAAGATCTTGTAGGGGTCGCCACCCCACACGTTGATGCGCTGGTCGTTTCGGCCACCGTCAACCATTGTAATGTGCGCCGTATTTTGGTGGATAATGGGAGCGCCCCCGACGTCTTAGCTTACGACTGTTTTGTACTTATGGCCTTAAAACCGACCAGCTCACCCTAGTAAAGTCACCTTTGTTTGGCTTCTCAGGGGTGTCGGTTCAGCCCATGGGCAGGATACGCCTCCCCATTACCTTGGGGACGGCGCCGAAGACTGTGACCAAGGTAGTTGACTTCTTGGTCATTAAAAACATACCAGGCTATAATGCCATCCTCGGCCGAGGCCTGATCGGAAGAATCGGAGCAGTACCTTCATCTCTCCATCAGAAGATGAAGTTCCCGACCACGAACGGGATTGGCGAGGTGCTCGGGTGCCAGCGCGAATCTCGACGGTGTTATGTCCTTTCTGTAAAAGACAAGCAGCCACTCGCGGCCCCAGCGGACCAACCCACCGACCAGCCTTCCACTAGCCGAGGAACGCCTGCTGAAGATCTGCTACTTATTCAAGTGGATGACGACCCCGAGCACGTACTTTATGTTGGCACTCTGCTAACGGATGCCGAACAGCAGCGATACAGAGCTTTCCTGCTAGCCAATTTGGACGTGTTCGCATGGTCCGATGGCGAATTACCAGGCATCCCTCCTGATATCATGGTACACCGCCTCCGGTTGGACCCACGGGTCCCACTAGTTCAACAAAGGAGGCGACCTGTCAATCGAGAACGGCAGACTGTCATTCAAGATCACGTCGTCAAAGCCGATCTGTTGGGCTCCTCCGAGAAGCCCAATATCCAAGATGGATCTCCAACGTGGTCCTCGTGCGCAAAGCCAATGCCAAGTGGCGAGTGTGCGTGGACTACAAAGATCTCAACAAGGCAACGCCCAAAGACAACTTCCCTCTGCCACGCATCGACCAGTTGGTGGATGCCACATCTGGGCACGAACTTCTCAGCTTCTTGGATGCCTACTCTGGTTATCACCAGATTAGTATGCATCCCCCAGACCAGGACGCCACCACGTTCGTAACAGACTTGGGGTTATACTGTTTCACCAGAATGCCCTTCGGTCTAAAGAACGCTGGCGCAACCTACCAGCGGCTGGTCAACAAGATGTTCGAGCAGCAGATTGGGCGCAACATGGAGGTCTACGTCGACGACATGCTGGTCAAGACGCTTCCGAGCACCGACCACATATCAGACCTCCAAGAAACTTTTGCAACCCTGCGGAAGTACAACATGAAGCTCAACCCATCCAAGTGTGCGTTTGGGGTACGCTCGGGTAAGTTCCTCGGCTTCCTCGTTTCAAACAGAGGAATAGAGGCAAACCCAGAGAAGATCCAAGCCATACTTGAGATGAGCAGCCCGAGGACGGTACGGGACGTCCAGCGTCTTACTGGACGCCTAGCCGCCCTAAACCGATTCATGTCTCGAGCAGCAGAAAGGAGTTTTAACTTCTTCAAGTT
Organism: Colocasia esculenta; assembly: GCA_014218235.1. Taxonomy (NCBI): domain Eukaryota; kingdom Viridiplantae; phylum Streptophyta; class Magnoliopsida; order Alismatales; family Araceae; genus Colocasia; species Colocasia esculenta. The sequence goes on along the minus strand of JACBKR010001474.1, from coordinate 25,814 downwards.
GCTGCGAGGTCCTAGAGATACCCCTCAGCAAGGGGGGCATGTACGGTGGACAGTGGAGTGCGAAGCGGCCTTCACCGAGCTGAAGGCGTACTTGGCATCCCCACCAATTCTCTCAAAGCCAGTACTAGGAGAACCGTTGTTCGTGTACCTTTCGGTTACCGAGCACTCCATCAGCACGTTTTTGATCAGAGAAGAAGGAACGGTGCAACATCCTGTGTATTACATCAGCAGGGTCCTTCAAGAAGCCGAAAGAAGGTACCCCTGAGCAGAAAAACTCGCCCTAGCCTTGGTCACAGCTGCTCGGAAGCTCAGACCCTATTTCCAGGCTTATTCAGTAACGGTCCTCACCGACCAGCCACTAAAGTCTATCCTTCAGCGGCCTGAGGCTTCCGGCAGGCTCGTCAAGTGGGCCATTGAGCTAGGCGAATTCGACATCAGCTTCTGACCGAGGACAGCAATTAAGCGCAAGCGCTGGCAGATTTTGTTGCAGAATGCACACTCCCTACCGAGCAGGATCCACCTTTAGCTGACGAGCCCCCATGGGAGCTCTACGTAGACGGGTCCTCTTGTGTCACAGGGAGTGGGGCAGGCTTGGTTCTCACCTCCCCGGAAGGACTAGAGTGGCTCGACACCTCGGGGCCCTTCGGCTTAGAGTCTTCAGTGACTCCCAGTTGGTTGCCAGCCAAGTGAACGGACAGTTTGAAGCCAAAGAGCCCCGCATGGCTCAATACCTTCAACAGGTCAAAAGTCAAGCAGAGGGTCTCCTCTACTTCGAAGTCATACACATCCCTCGAGGTCAGAACGCGCGCGCTGATGCACTTGCCAGATTGGCATCCTCAGGTGACATCACCTCTTCTCGCTCAGTTTTCATTGAAGAACTTGCCTCGCCAAGCACCGAAGTGGACGTAGCCGCCATCACGACAGATCCACCGGCTCCAAGCTGGATGGATCCTCTTATGGCCTTCCTACTTCGAGAAGAGCTTCCGTCCGACCACGGCGAAGCTCGCAAGATTAGGATGCGTTCTCAGCACTTCATCCTCGTAGAAGGCAAGCTGTACAGAAGGTCTCTTTCGAGACCTCTTCTGCGATGCCTCAACTCTGAAGAGGCACTCGCTGCCACGAAAGAAGCTCACGAAGGGCTATGCGGTAGTCACTTAGGAGGCAGAACACTAGCCCGCAGTATCATTCGAGCAGGATTCTGGTGGCCTTTTTTGCAAAAAGATTGTACAGCCTTCGTTAGGAAGTGCCCAGAGTGTCAGAGGTTTGGGCAACTCATCAAGCAGCCCGCCGAGCAGCTCCATAGTCTGTTCGAACCTCGCCCTTTCGCTAGATGGGGCATTGACATCTTGGGCCCGTTCCCAGAAGCCCAAGGTCACAAGAAGTTCCTGTTCGTAGACATTGATTACTTCACCAAGTGGATCGAAGCCGAACCTGTCGACACAATCACCGAGCAGGCAGCGTGGAAATTCGTTTAGAAAAAACCTCCTCTGCCGTTTTGGCGTTCCAAGGGTGATCACCTCCGACAACGGGAAGCAGTTCGACAGCACCTTCTTCAAACGAAAGTGCGCCGAGCTCGGGATCTTCAACCACTTCACCTCCGTAGCACACCCCCAGGCAAACGGTTTGGTGGAAACGCCAACCGCACTTTGCTGCATGGGATTCGCACAAGGGTGGAGGCGGCAGGAGGTTCCTGGATGGACGAGCTCCCTAACGTGCTCTGGTGCCACCGAACAACAGCTCGGGTAGCAACGGGAGAACACCTTCCACTTGGCTTACGGCTCTGAAGCCGTTGTCCCTCTGGAAGTAGCTCTCCCTACCCTTCGAACAACCCACTTCATTGAAGCCGCCAACAACCGTGCTCTGCGGGAAAACCTTGACATGCTTAGCGAACGGCGAGCGATGCCAGCATTCGTCTTGTTTCCTACCAGCAGCGACTCGCACAATACTATAATGCACGAGTGCGAGAAAGGCGCTTCAATGTGGGAGATCTAGTTCTGCGCCGCTGCTCGGCCTCGGACCCCCGAAGAGCGGTCGGCAAACTCGCCCCAAAATGGGAAGGACCTTATCAGGTCACCTAAGTCCATGGAAAGGCTCATACAAGCTAACTACCCTCAGTGGCGAAGCCATACCCAGGGCTTGGCATGTGTCAAACCTCAAGGTTTACCACCTTTGAAGGTTCCTCATCAGCATCCTACTTCTCTTCTCCATGTTCCTATGGTCAGACAGTCATCTAAGTATACACCCCAGATCGGTAACCTTTCTGCGCGGTACATACAACTCTCATAAGACCAGCGGATTCCGATCCGAACATGAACGATAATATAAGGGAGGAGATAGAAAAGGCGAAGCTATAGACAGAGGCCTTAAAGAAAGTTTTTTCATTCATTAACTTTTTTCTTACAAGGAGAGCTCTGATACAAAAATCAACAAAGAACAAGGAGCAGCACGGCTAGGGAGCCTGCTCGAGGGTTCAGCGCCATCGTCCGAAGAAGCATCCGCCCAGACTGAAACTGCGCGAAATGGACTCCGTCCAGGCGGGCGTCATTGGTACGACGCCGACACTCTTGTACAGCAGCCTCGAAGGCTGCTCGGCGCGATCAACCCAAGAGCCGCTCGCCGTAATCCCTACCAGCCTTGAGGCCCACCCGATAACAGCGGGCCCCATACTGCTCCAAGTCTTCCTTGTAATCCGCTCCAGCCTTGTATTCTGATACGGCACGGACCCCCGCATCAGCAACTACTCCTGTTATAGCGTCCTTTTCGGCCCGCGCCAGGGCCAGGTTCAGCTCCGAGGCCCGGAGGGCTGCTTTGAGGTTTTTTACCTCCTCCTCCAGCGCAGCCTCGCGAGCCTTATGCTGCGCCGTAAGTCCCTCACAGTAAGCAGTATGTGCTTCCCACAGATGCTTCTGGTTCTGGGCCCGAGCAGCCAAAACTTTCAAAATATTTACAGACTTGGAGACCCCGTCCACAAGGGCCCCCAAGTCAACCTCATCGCCCAGGGTGTCATCTTCGCGTCCTTCTGGGAAGTAACCTCCGCATGATAGCTCCGGACTCTGCTCGGCTGGAAGGTCCAAACACCGAGCTATCCGGTCCAGGCAGGAGGCAGAAGGGCTCGCAGGCAGCTCCCTGGGCGCGTCCTCGACGCGGCGAAGCACCGCCTCCAGCCGCCACCGAAGGAACCTCGGGAAGTTCTCTCTACAATACTTCCCTAAGGGGCCTCCGGTCGTCGTCGGAGTCTTCGACCGCCTCGGTGGGGGGCACGGGGGGCAGAACAGCCCCAGTCAAAGGAGCAGGCTCCTCAGCAGCCCTCGGCGCCGCAGCCGCTCCTTCAGCGCACCCCCATGAGGGGAGTTATATCTTCACCCCCACAGGGGGAAGTGCTCGGCTCTAGGAGCGCTGCCTCCTCCGCTGCTCCGCACCTCCGCTCGGCCCGGCAACCTCCTCGACGCCTGCCACGACGTCGTCCGTAGCATCCCTGGCGTGCGAGGCCCCCGGGCATCTCTTCCGAGCAGCCCCTAACGGGGTTCTGCGACGCTAGGCCCTTGACGCCCCCTCGTCTGAGTTCTCAGACGAGGAACTTACATCTACAAGCCCGAGTCGACCGCCATCCACTTGGCGACCTCGGGAGCGCGGGGAGCTGAAATTTGGGGTGTCCCCTCCTGGGACGCCCCCGCGGCCACCTGCTTCTTCTTCTTCCGCTCCAGAGGCGGCACGATCTCCTCCTCCTCCTCGTCCTCTTGGGCAGGAGGGCCAGCAGAGCACTGCGAAGCTAGCACCAGCCTTCGCTTCTTCTTCTGGGGGCCGGGCTCTTCACAGCCCCCCCTTCAGCCCCGTACTCGGTAGGTGGTTGCTCGGCCAAAGGTCTGGCTGCGGCCCTTAAAGCCCCTCTTGGGACAGCTTCTTCTTCAGGCGTATTCTTTTCGGCCCCCTTTCAGGGACCTCCGAGCCCGCAGCACCTTGCCCTCCTGCAGGACGATTCGGGGCGGCATCAGCACGAGACTCCCCACCGACCACCGCACATACGTTGTGACGACGATCTACTCGGTGTAGAGGCCCATGTCTTCCGTGTCCATGCCCGCCGCCAACTCTTCAGTAGCTGCATACAGAAAGAGGAGTTAGAAAACAAAGAAGAAGCATCTCCGAACAGCAAAAAAGAGAGATAAGTCTACCACTTACTCCATGCTCGGCTGAGCCCGTGCTGAACCAGCTGGGCCTCGGTCACGTACTCCTCTGCTTTTTCAACGGAGATGTTGCTGAGACGCCTCGCCAACGCCATTTCTTCCGAGCGTATGAATGGATATACATCCTTCCGAGCGCTCTTACTTGCGTGGGAAATCCCCACTCTGGCGCTCCAGCACCGCGCGCCAAGAACAGGATACGGTGCGTCCACCCCTTGTGGCTTGACAGCCGAGGAGAGAACTCGATCCGCATGCAGTCTGGTCGGTGCTTGGTGTAGTACACGTTTCGACTCGTCCCCGGAGACGCAGTCAAAACAAACTGGCTTCGGAAAAGATTGGCAATCGGCTCGATCCCGCGAACTTTGCACGATATGCAAAAAACGCATATCGTCCGCCAGCTGTTCGGCGCCAACTGCACGGGGGCGATCCCCAGGTATTCAGCAGCTCCCTAGCCACCGCCGGCAGGGGTAGCCGGAACCCTGCTTCCAGAATGTCGTGGGACATCGCAATGCACCCTGGCTTCTCCCACCAGTAGACCTCCTCCTCTTTCGCCAAGACGATATCGTATCCTGCATCAATAAGATACCGCTCCCAGAGCCCATCGAAGCAGCGGTATCTCTCCTGTTGTGCGGATCCTGAAGCGCCGTCGCCGCCACTAGCGCCGACCACGGCCTTGCCTTTCTGAGCCATCGCCGGAGTTGAAGGAGACGAAGAACCAGGGGAGTTCGGGAGGAAGAAGAAGGGTTTTCTAGCGAAGGGTTTTTGAAGGCGTGGTTCCCCGCCTTCATCCCACCCTTTCCTTATAAAGGAAGAGGGCGGGAAACCCTAGAAACCACCGAACCCTCTCTTCTTCCAAAAAAAGTGGCTGTTCCGCCGAATCAACAGATCCCCGCTTGCCACAGCGCCATCCTCCATCATGAGCCCTTCGGTCCTCTCAAGACAGAAGGTACGAAGCGACAAGCATCAATCGACATTCGCACGTCCGAGGTCACCATCGCATTAAATGCTAGCAGAGCATTTGAGTGCTTTCTACCGCCATTCGAGCACTTCTGTTCCCGACCTGCTCGATAGCGTGGGGGGCAAGTGTAGTGGTCACTTCCTGCACTCAAGCCCATCAACAAAGCCCGCCTAAAAGCTCACTACGAGGCGAAGCGGCACTATAGTTCCTGGGACACCTTCTGTCCTCGGACGCGCCACCAGAGCGCTTCGAAGCGTCTACCCTGCTCGGGCCCAGAGCAGCCCTCGCGGTTATGAAGCGTCAGCACGTCCGAGCAGCCTCTTCGGATCCTCACAGCAGTTGTAACTGCCGCAGGCCATGCGCCCCACGACAAGAGCGCGTTTACTGCTGGAACCTCCCAAGAGGCGTCTGAGCACGTAACTCCTCCGTTACGTGCGCCAATCAAGGCGCCCTTCCAGGCACGATCCAAAGTGGTTCGACCACCCTCCTCAACGAGCACTCCTATAAAAGGAACAGGTACAGTACCATGCAAGGGACGCATCCTGACTGGCTCTCACGGGCTCTATAGACCCTCGCGGACCCTTCTCTTACGAGACCTTCAGGGCTTCCTTGCGCACTCATCTCATTGCTCATCAGAACTCCCATCCTCTACAGTCATCAACTGACTTAGGCATCGGAGGGTTCTTCCGGTTCTTCAACCGGACCCCCTGATCCTTCTTCTGGTTTTGCAGGTCATCGTCCGCTACCGGCGCTCTTCCCTTCTTCTAAAGTGCAGGCCCACCAGGCTCGGCCCAATCAAGAAAAGGCCTCCACAATATGCTTACAAGTAAATGTATTAGTCTCTTAAGAGGATTTTTTTCTTAGGGAAAAGACAACTTCAAACGGAGACAATATCTCCAAATCAAAGTACGTGAAATTCATCAATTTTGACTGCTTATATTTTGAATTTTCAACTGCCGTACCACTTTACTCTGATATGTTCATATCAAGGTCAACCTGGACTCTGGGGAATGAGCAGTCCAAATGGGGAGCAGAATAAACTATTTTGGCATCCATACCGTTCTCTGACGCGGGACGAAAACGGTTGACCCTATCAAAATGGTTTGAGCTCTCTTGGACATTTTATCAAACATATGACCTACTGTCGATCTCATCTCTTAACTCAAATTAGATAAAATTATATCCGAACGACAGTTGATGAGTATCACCTGATTGATTTGCAAAGGGAAAAAAAACACTGCAGTGACGAAGAACTCCCATACATGGTTTGTTGGAGCGGCGATTCGGATCGAATCGGGTTCGTCTTGATTCGATCCGATTCGTATGGAATCAAAGCGAATCGGTCTGATTCGTTCCGGATTATTATATATATATATATATATTATATATATATATATGTGTGTGTGTGGTGTGTGTGTGTGTGTATTATCCATGGAAAACATAGTTCTTCTTCATATTTACTTACCTGAATATTATTTAAGTAAATATTAATATTTATAATTTTATTTACTTAAGATATTACATATAAATAAGAAAGTACCTTCCATTTGAATCTAATAAAAATATCAAAAAAATTATATCTCTTATCAATAAAAAGTCAATTCTTCCATCGAAGAAAAAAATTACGATTCGGTGATTTTAGCGAAATGCTAATTTCTAATCTCTCATAATTTAGCCTATCTAAAAATTTGATAATTTAAATAAATCACATGGAACACTAAAAATTCAAAGTTCGGTAAAAAAAGTCAAACGTGTATGTGATTTCTCCAAGGAAGTCACTCTCCTACTAACAGCACTTAATCTGCTTAAGACCTCTCAAGATTTAGTCAAACCTAAACTATCGTCACCCAAACTCATGAGAATTAACTCTTTGTAATTGAAAAAAAATTAGAAAATGAATTCTCATGAGTTTGAGTGATAATAATTTAGGTTTGACCAAATCCTTTGAGGTCTCAAACAGACAAAGTGCTATCAGTAGGAGAGTTGATCTCTTGGAGAAGTCACATGTACGTTTGATTTTTTTAACGGACTTTGAATTTTTAGTGTCCATATGATTATTTGAAGTATCAAATTTTTAGATAAACTAAATTATGAGAGATTAGAAAGTTAGCATTTCGTTAAAATCATCGAAATCGTGATTTCTTCTTCGATGGGAGAGTTGACTTTTTATTGGTAAGAGATATGATTTTTTTGATATTTTTATTAGATTCAAATGGGGAGTACTTCCTTATTTACATGTAATATCTTAAGTAAATAAAACCATAAATATTAACATATGAAGAAGAAATGGGAAGAAATGGTATGTATGTATGTACCCATGCGAATCGAATCGGATCAACCGAATCATGGATCGGATCTCCCCTGATCCGATCCGATTCGACCGAATCGGGCCGATCCGATTCACCATGCCAAACCCTGCTCCCATATCAATAGCCGACTGTGAGTGTGAAGCTGATCGTTGCTTGTTGTCGCTGTTCACTTTGATGCCTGCGGTGGAGTTCCTAGGCTGATATGAGAGAGAAGAAAGAGAAATGTTAAAGTGTTGGACAATCGAATAAATTATTTGTCTGATTTACACCAGTTAATTGGTTGGCATAAAAATCTCATCTACGTGTCAACCAATCACAAAGGTCATCGGTAAATGATTTATTCGATGACCCGTGCAAGTAGTATTGCTCGGGAAGAAAACGGTAGGAAAGAAAGGACAAACCACAACAAGGCAAATAAGAGAAAATGGAAGAAGGAAAAGTGATTTGTTGGGTGGCACGCAAGAGAGAAAAAGAAAAGAAAAAAAAAAGACAAGAAAAGAAGTCGCAGGGAACGATCAAGAGAATAAAGAGACGAAAATGGGAAGGGGGATGGCCTCCGCAAGAGAAAGAAGAAGGATGGGTGTGGGGGTTCGGGCCAACATCTCAAAAATATATATATATATATAACCGTTGCATAACCCTGATTAGGGCTAATATAAGATTATTTATAATACTGAAAAAAATACAAAGATGTCCAGAGAAATAACAAAATTACATATAACCCTAACAGATAACACGAAATAAAACAAATCTCAAATAGTAACTCTGGCCCAACTAAGCATAAAATAATTCAGAAAACATTTGATAAATATGAAATGACCACTCTAATCTCAAATTTACATTTCCAACTAACAAATAATCATGTCGGGTCGGAAATATGTTGATATCTTATTGGACTCGATTCCGCTCTTGCGTTATTCTCCCGCGACATCTTTAATCTTCTTGCTCTCCCGTCTCTTCTTTAAACATGGAGAAAGACTTCTTCGACGTTCTGACTCTCTGACCCACTTTAGTAAGTGGGTATCTTTAGATTTTTTTCTTTGCAAATAAAATTTTAATAAAAATATTTAGTAAATTTATGCCTTATTTGACAGTTCCGTAAATGATAAAAGATTCTTTAAATTATAACGGCAAACTAATTAACTATAGAGACATAATCGAATGATTTTTTTTCTTTTAGAGAGATAAAATATTTAAAAAATATATTTAGTGCCCTCCAAAAAGATAATAAAATGATGTGAATTGTCTTCTAAATAATCTTATTAGTTAAAAAGGAGAAAGATAAAATCTTATCAGATTTTCAATCAATAGATTTGTTTGGAAGGTAATTCATAACATCTTTATTATCTTCTTTAAAAGACGCTAAATATTTTTTAAAATATAATATGAAAATTATAGCGATAGAACGCTACAATATATCTGTGTTCGGTGTTCTGACGCTTGAGTACTTAGAATACTTGTTACTCGGTATTCGGTGATGTTCGGTGAATATAGACAGACCGTTGTGAAATACACCTGTAAAGTGCCAAGAAAGAAATAATAATCAACCAAAATCTCACCTGCTCAAACTTGACGACTGAAGATGATGCCATCTGGAAAATTGTAGTTGATGATATCTTCAGTTTGTCGGAAAGAGATGTTCTTAATTAGTTGCTCGCACTCTTCAATCCAATAAAAAATCGGCAAAGGGATGGGAAAGGAAGTGTAAGATTCTGTCAGTACATCAGAGTCAAATTGTCGAGAGAAAGTACAAGATAGGAGTGTAACGAGATTATAACAAGCAAAGTAGTTCCAAATCTTGGAGCCAGACCATATCTCTCCACGTTCAATTTGGTCTGGGAGTAAACTCCACACCATTGGGAAATAAGCATTTTCTATTGTGATTTCTCCCGTACTCTCTTCAAATAAGATAATTATGTTTCTAGTATTTTCTTTTTCTTTTGCCAAGAGCTTGAAAATAAGTCAATGAAGTCCGTCTCGAACCTATAAGAGCCATTACAGATCGACTTCAGGGGTCCGAGATGAGGAACTCAAAGTAGATGGAGGGGAAACCGAAGTTACTTGGTGCCCTGAATGTTGGTGTCAACTACGATCTAACCTGCATCAATTCAAGTCTAAGAAAAGTTTTCGAGATCGACCCTCTAGCACTCAAGTCAAATGTTGGCTTGAGAAGAGAACCAATGAAAAAGTAGAGTGTGTACTGGAAAGAGAGAACAAGTACACAGGTTACGTCGAGATCTCTAGAATTGGGATTCAGAACCTTCGGCCTTTACTGTGGCGAAGGAGTTATTTTTGTAGGCTAAGAGTTGTAAATCGGTTGGGATTCGATGTCCCATACGAATTGGAGAGTCTTTTAGGTGATTGACCTCTCAATTGGGACTCTTAGCAATAGTCAAGGGGAGTTTCCTTGGTAGGTTTCCAACATGGAAGGTGAGTCGTGGTGGATCTCAAAGTTCAGCATCGAGACATGGTTGACAATATCAGCCGAAATTGATATGTTTCGTCTGAAACATATCGATTTCGGACCTAGTCAATACTGAAGCCATACTTTGAAATTGGCCAAAACCTGACGAACTCCCCTCTTAAGGGGAGGTCAAGTCCGCCCTATATGCTTGATATGTCTGAAATCAAAATTGATTTGTTTTCATTTTCGGGCCTAGCCGAAACGAAATTGAAACCGACACCGCCATACTTGATCGGAGGCGACTCGGATCAATCGTAGTTAGACTCCGGGCGATGATATGTATCCTAATTCAAATAAGCTTATTCTCGAGCTGCTCTTTGTCATGGGACTAAGTTGGGTTGAGACCTTAATTGGGCCGTCAGATCTGGAAAGTATATGAGACTCATCACTTTTGAAATAAGACAAGTATCTTTCTATCCTTTTTTTCTTTTGCCAAGAGCCATAAGGTTAAGTACTAGGTAGGGGTGTTCAAAAATCGGTCCAAACTGAAAAACCAAACCGATCGATTTGGAGGGTTTCACAATTCAGTTCGGTTTGGGGTTGAGGAATCGAAATGAACCGAAATATGTATATATAATATAAATAATATAATATAACATAAGAAAAACAATGGCGCAGTGGTTGGAGGTGCCTCCTCCCCATAGGAGGTTGTGAGTTTGACACTCACAACCCCCCATTTAATCTTTTTTTTTTCCTATTTAACCGAATTTAAATTCAAACCGAACCGAACCGGTTCAGTTTGGTTCAATTCGGTTTGAATTTAAATTCGGTTCGATTCAATTTTCTCAAAAAAGGAGTCCAAACCGAACCGAACCGAACCGTGAACACCCCTAGTACTAGGTATGAATCCTTCAAACAAACTCCCCATTTAACTATTTGCACAACCTTTCTTGTTTCTACCAGGTCTTGGATTATAAAGATAAGAAAGGATGGCTGGGTTTCCATGCAAGTTAAGTCTGATTCAAAACATTTGTAAGCTTGAAGCATTTCTCCACATGTTAAGGTTTATGTTTCTTCTACATGGCCCAAACTTTTAGTAATGAGGGGCTCCCTACTGATAAACTTGAACTTATTTCTTCAAGTTCTCTTAGAGTTGCTTCATGTTTGCTACCTCCGTGATTTTTTTATTTATAGAATGATGATATTCTCAAAAAATTACTACTCTTTTCATGGGTTCACCAAAGTTTGTAGTTGATGACATATAACTATGCAAGTAGTATTCACATTTCCACTGAAACTGTTTGATGTCATTTGACAAAGTTTCTGATGATCAATTTATCCCCATGTAATTTAAATAAATTACATATCTATTTGGTGATTAACAAAACTATGATAAAGGGTACTAACCATACTTTCTATGAAGTCTAAGCACAGGAAATAAATCAAGGGAAAACAAGCCAATCAAGTAAGTATTCATCACACTACAACAGTGAGAGTTCAAAGCATCAATATTGGTCTAAGTCCACATCGACTTTCTTTATGCTACAACGATTTCAGTAGAGTTGCAACGATTTGCCCTCACAACGATTCGTTAAGTGATTGCAACGATTTGCCCTCACAACGATTCGGTAAGTGATTGCAACGATTTGCTTTCTTAACGATTTGCTAAGTATTCACAACGATTTGCGTTCATAACGATTCGTAAATATAATCAAACGATTTACTTTCATAACGATTCATAAAGTGTTCATAACGATTTGCTTTCATAACGATTCGATAAGTGATCATAACGAATTGATCTCACATCGATTTCTTAAGAATCATAAGATTTGTTAAGTGATCACAATGACTTGCTCTCGCAACGATTCGTTAAGTGATCATAACGATTGGTTCTGCAACAATTTCTTAAGTGATCACAACGATTTGCTCTCAACGATTCGTCGATTACAGCAAATAACGATTCATTCACATTGTCTTTTACCATTTGATTATAACGACGTGTGCATAACGATTTGCTTATGGAGTCACAACGATTTGTCTCTACAACGATTTGGTTATTAATGCATAACGATTTATATGTGCATTGGTTGCTTATGAGTACACAATGATTTACATGAATATCAACTCATTTGCATAACGATTAATAAGACATGCATATAACGATTTCATAGACTATAACGATTTCATTTTCGAGTTAATTTTGAATAACGTTGAAAAGTCAAAGTCTTCACACATATCTTTCTGTCAGCTGTGCATTTATGGAGACTGAACGTATCACTGCATGCATGCAGATGATATCTTATATTCTCCTGCTTATTCTGTAAACATTTTTAGAAGAACAGAATGGAACTTCTACTTCTGTATAAAATCAATCTAACGTTGACTGACAACAAGAGACAGTCTAGCGTCTATTGTTTAGCATTTAATGTGTGCAGGTCTCTGACAACATTCGTCATACAACGTTGGACAAAATAGAAGTCAAAGGATACACAGAAGATCTTCTCTCTTTGCGTGCATAGAAAAGCCAAAAAGAACGTTGAACTTCTTCAGTACCATGCAGTCTAACGTAAACCAGAACTTTGAGACAAACAGACACTTCAACGTTCAAATTTCAAAAGAGGAATATATATAGAAGAATGAAGCTCCTTAAGATGAGGTTAGGGTCAACGAGTAACAAGTAGAACAACTGTGATACAATGCTTACAATCTTCTGCAAGCTTTCCCAGAGCCAAGTTAAAATCCCCATGTTTAGCTTTTGCTCTCTGTGCTAAGTGTAGATCTGTGAGAGAGCCTTTTGTTCTGAGAAGAGTTCTGTGAGTAGATCTGTTCCTTCTCAGTTCTTAGCTTCAGATCAAGTAGTGATCTATAAGCTTAATCTAGGGGCTTCATCTCTGAACACTTCTCTTGTGTTGTTCCCTCAGTGTGAAGAAAGACCTGGTGGTATCCAAGGTGTTGTTCCCTTCGTGTAGAAGGAAGACCTGGTGGGTTCTAGGGGTGTTGTTCCCTTCGTGTGAAGGAAGACAGCTGGGGTGCTGGGTGCTGTAATGTCCTTAAAGGGGACTGTACCTTGTTAGTGAAATCCTGAGATATGCTCAGGGACTGGACGTAGGACTCCTAAGGAGAGGAGATCGAACCAGGATAATTCTCTGTGTCATGTGATTGCTTTTGTGTGTTTGATTTTTCCTTCACTAACACTAACAATCTGTGAAGTTGTTTGGGAGTATTCTGTGAACAGGTTCAGGTACTCATTATTTTTAATATCCCATTCACCCCCCCTTTGGGCTAGTTAGCTGGGCAACAAGTGGTATCAGAGCTAATCTCTTCGACAAAGAAGAAGATCCAACGATCTGAAGAGTAAAGATCAAATGGCAGCCCAAGGTCACTCCGAAGGTCAGTCAGTCAATAGGCCACCTCTATTCGATGGGAAGATACACCTATTAGAAAAACAAGAATAGAATACCTACAAGGCTTCGACTTTCAAATCTGGTCAATGTAGAAGAAGGAGAGCCTTCTAGTCGCCAACGAAAAAAAGACAAATGGACTGATGATGATAGAAGAAGATTTCTCTAAACTGCAAAGCCAAAAGCATACTATGTTGTGCTCTCAGTAAGAAGGAGTTCAACAGAGTTTCAGTCTGTAAATCTGCGATGGAAATGTGGGAGAAGTAAGGATCACATATGAAGGCACAGACAAAGTAAAAAGAAACCAGAATAGATATCTTGGTGACTCAGTACGAGAGGTTCCAGATGCAGTTAGGGGAAACGATTACACAAATGTCAGTAGATTCACCGACATTACAAATGGTCGGCAGGGTCTTGGAAAAAACTATGAATGGGAGATATGGTAAGAAAAATTCTAAGATCTCTACCTCATCTTGGACTCCCAAAGTAACAGCGATAGAAGAAGCTAACGCTTGAAGAGATGTCATTAGAGAAACTCATGGGTCCCTTATGGCCCATGAAATCAACATGGAGAGACTGGGAGAGTCTTCGAGCAGGAAGAAACACTCAAATGCTCTCAAAGCTGAAGAAAACACGTCAGATGAATTTTAAATAACAATGAAAGCAATGAAGATAGCGAAGATGAAGAAGCAATGCTGTCTATGAGGCTACAACGAAATCTTAGCCAAAAAAAAGAAGTTTCAGTCTGGTAGAAGATATTTCAAGAAAAATAAAGACTTTAAGAAGCTAGAAGTAAAGGACTCAAAGAAAGGTGAGCTCATATGCTATGAATGTAGAAGCCAGACATATAAAAGCAGAATGTCCGAGCTCAAGAAACCTGAATTCAAGAAGAAAGACAGTTCCAAGAAGTTTAGGAGATACAAGAAGAAGTAATGGCAGCAACTTGGAGCAATAGCAGTGACTCTGACAGCGAGTCCACCTCTAGTGAAGAAGAGGAGAAAACAGGCACTTGCTTTCATGGCCAACACAGAAGAAAAGGTAACCTCTGACTCTTCCTTTGGTTCCTGTAATGATTCGATTCAGATAATTTAGAAGAAGCGTTTAACGAACTGTATGGTAAATATAGAGAAGTATCCAACAACTAAAAGCAGTAATAAAAGTATCGCATGTCTAGAGAATACTAACTCAGACTTAAAATCAAAAAATGAACAAATAGAGAAACAAATCTCTGAACTCAAAAGAAGAAATGATTTATATGCAAAGATCTGAAAGATAAAAACGAACAAATAATCAAACTAGAAAAACAAGAGACAGTAGATGGATTAAAAAATAAAATTAAAATGCTAACAGAAGAAAATGAAAAAATTATCAAGTACGTTAGAAAACTTTACTAATGGTAAAAATTTCTTAATATTAAAAGGTGCTAGACGGTCAAGAAAAGAAGCATGGAGTAGGTTACACACCCCAGATAATGAAGACACAACAGTATACCCTAAATATATCTAACTCCAAAATTCATACTGAACAAAATACATCATATAAATCAAACCTTAAATATGTTCCATATGAAAAGGTAACTAGAACAACATGTTGCAGTCACTGCACAAGCTAGGACACACCAAGATATTATGTCCAACTAAATATAAAAATATGGACAATAAAAAAGAAAATTGATGACACTAACCAACCAGGACCCAAAAGAACTTGGGTACCTAAAGCTTGATGTTTTCATTTCAGGAAAACCCTCGGGCATCCAAGTGGTACTTGGATAGCGGATGCTCAAGGATATGTCAGGAAACAGAAGGCTGTTTACCCATTTAGAAGCTGAAGAAGGCACAGTCACCTATGGAGATAATGGAAAAAAGGGACTATGATAGGCAGCGGATCAGTGAGCAGCAAAGGCAAAACAGTTATTGAAGATGTCTTGTGTGTTAGAGGACTGAAGCACAACTCATCAGCATCAGCCAGCTATGCGACAAGGGACATCAGATCAGATTTCAAGAATCAAGTGTAGTATCATGAAGGATGGAGCAGTCATCTTTGAAGCCCAAGAGAAAAAGAACCTATATGTGCTTTACCTTGAAGAACTAAAAGATCAAGATATCTACTTAGCAGCAAGCAAAGGTACAGTCAACTGAGCTGTGCACAGAAGATTGGGGCACTGCAGTTTGGATGGCATGAGAAAGCTAATCAAGAGAAGCCTGGTGGAAGGTCTACCAAAAGTAAGCACAAAAATAAATGGTGTCTGTAGACCTGTGTGAAAGGAAAGCATACCAAGAGTTCCTTCAAGTCGAAGACTGTGGTAACCACCTCTAAAACCCTTAGAACTCCTTCACATGGACTTATTTGGGCCATTGAGGACCACCAGTCTAGGAGGAAAGCAATATGGATTTGTTATAGTAGATGATTACTCCAAGATTCACAATGAGTATCATTCCTGGAGCATAAAGATGACAGTTTGAGAACTTTGTAAGCTTCAGTAAAAAGATACATAAAGACAAGAGAAGTTTAGCATTATTGAAATCCGATCAGACATGGAGGAGAATTCCAAAATGAAAGATTTGAACATTTCTGTGATGATCAAGGCATAGAGATAATTTCTCAGCACCAAGGACACCACTAAAAAATTGAGTTGCTGAGAGGAAGAACAGAAGCCTGTTGGACATGGCAAGAACAATGTTGTCTGAATATGATCTGCCAAGATATTTTTTGGGCTGAAGCAGTTAACACAGCAAGTTACATTATTAAAAGAGTAATGATCAGGCCCATACTAAAGAGACAACCTATGAATTGTACAAGGGAAAGAAGCCGAAGGTCAGTTACTTCAGACATTCGGGGTCCATGATTCATCCACAACAATGACAAAAGAGACATTGGTAAGTTAGATGCCAAATCAGACGAAGGCATCTTCATGGGGTTATACTTCTAAACCTAAAGGGATATAGAGTGTTTAATAAGAGCACTTATTAATTGAGCAGTCAGTACATGGTATCTTGATGAAAACTACCCTTCCTGAAAGAAGAGAAGATAGAAGATAGATACAATGATGATGCAGATGAATTGTCCAAGAAACTAAGAATACTTCAATTAAGGACAAGTAAGATCCACCTCTGAAAGACCTACAACAAAGAGATATCTCTCATCAAAATCTTCCAAAAGAGTGGAGACACAAGAAGATTACCCACCTGAAAACATTATTGGTGATCCATCTGTAGGGGTAAGAACGAGGATGGTAATGTTTTCCATGTGATTATCTAGCTTTTGTTTCTCAAATAGAGCCTAGGACAGTCAATGAAGCTCTATTTGATGAATCTTGGATTTTAGCCATGCAAGATGAACTGAATCAGTTCAAGAGAAACCATGTATGGTCACTTGTATCCTAGACATCATATCATCCAGTAATTGACACCAAATAGGTGTTCAGAAAAATTGGATGAAGCTGGTGTGATCTCTAAGAAACAAGCCAGATTGGTAGCTCAAGGCTATTCCAAGAGGAAGGCATAGATTTCAATGAAACCTATGCACCTGTAGCTAGACTTGAGGGTATTAGGATTTACTTGCATATGCATCTGCATTAGATTTAGAATTATTTCAAATGGATGTGAAGTCTGTTTTTCTAAACAATTTATAAGGAGGAAGTTATGTTGAACAACCTCCAGGTTTTGATGATGTTGATTTTCACAACCATGTTTTTAAGTTGCACAAAGTTTATATGGTTTTAAAACAAGCACCTAGGGCCTGGTATGAAAGGCTTAGCTCATTTCTACTAGACCATGGTTTCACTAGAGGTCAAGTAGATAGTAGATTATTTGTCAAATCTAAGGTCAAACATATTTGGCTTGTTCAAATATATGTTGATGGTATAATATTTGGTTCTTCTGACGAATCTCTTTGCAAGTATTTTGAGAAGCTCATGTGGGAGAAATTCGAAATGAGCATGATGGGGGAGCTTAACTACTTCCTTAGACTGCAAATCAAACAAGGAAAGGAAGGCATCCACATCTGTCAAGCTAAGTACACCAAAGAACTCTGAAGAAGTTCGGATTCGATAATGCCAAGCCACTGTCAACACCTATGAGCACATCATCAAGGATGGACAGTGACAAGGATGGTAAGAAAGTAGATCAAAGATCTACAAGGTATGATAGGGTCATACTTTACTTAACGGCAAGTAGACCTGATATTTTATTTAGTATATGCATGTGTGCTAGATACCAAGCAGATCCTAAAGAGTCTCATGTAATTAGTGTTAAAAGAATTTTCAGGTTACTAGCTAGAACTCATGATTTAGGTCTTTGGTACGTATCCAAAATCATGTGAAATTAAATTTAATAGGATACTCTGTGCTGACTAGCTGGATGCAAAATAGATAGAAAAGCATCAGTATGGTTGTTGTCAATTTCTTGCAGGATGTCTGATATCATGGTCCTCAAAGAGCAAAATTCAGTAGCACTGTCTACAGCTGAAGATGAGTATGTGGCTGCTGGAAGTGCTGTGTCACAACTTCTATGGATCAAACAACAACTTGAGGATTATAGGCTTCATATCAAGACAATTACCTGTGTGCGACAACACCAGTGCTATAAAATCTCACCAAGAATCCAGTACAACATTCCTCAGGACAAAGCACATGAGGGATTATATCATTTTATTCATGATCATGTAGCTAATGGGAACATAGATATTTCCTTTATTGATACAATATTCAGTTAGCAGATATCTTCACAAAGGCCTTACCTGAAGAGAGGTTACATCTCTTAGAAGGAATTAGGCATGTGCAAATTGTGAAAGAGTTATCTTATAAAATTGAAATATAAATTATCAAAAATGTTAATTATTTTTTCCTCCCTAGATTTAGCAAATATCCTCAAAGATTCTTGGGTTAAGACATTTCTGGCGATTCGTTATTTTACAAGCTTTTATTCCTATCGAACCAGTCTTTTGTCATTTTCTGCCATAAAGGCGCCTCCTTGTTTGAAAAAAGTCATCAATTTCTTGATGACCTAAAATCCATTCTGTGGTTAACGATTCAACATCCCTTTTTCATCCCCTTCTTCCTACCTGAGGCGATACCCTATCGACTCCGGCACAAACTCTCTGAGCTTTCAAGATCCAAAAACTCCTTCCCGCAAGAATTTCTCTGAGTTTATGTTCCTCTCCTCACTCCAACCCTCTGAAAATCTAAACCCACCACTATTGTGGCATCCATTCTTAGAGATGTGCTGGAATCCATCTCTAGCACTCAAGGGGAGCCTGAGAGGTTCAGGGAATCAGTAGCTCTAGAGCTATGGCATCGGGCCACACAGATGAGATCATCATGGAGGAAGCTCCCATTCAGGGGGAGCAAGAAATTATTGTTGAAAAAGATCAAATGGAAGATGCTCCTACTCAGGGGGAGAAGCAATCATTGAGAAAGAGGGAGCACCTCAGGGGGAGCACATTGAAAATACTTCTATGATGATCAATTCTCTGAGGATCGTGCTGATTTTGTGGAGCCCAATGCAAGGGCAGGCCAAAAGGGGAAACGAGCAGCTCATCGAAGGTCAAAGAGAAACAGCTGAAGATCAATTTCAAGCTTGTTATCAGAAGGTTGAATGAGCAAGCAAAGCCATCACATCTATGCAATCGGATATTCAGTCCATCTCTATCAGTCAGACTTCTGCAGCTAATGAAATTGGAACTTTGTCCACTGAAGTACACAGCTTAAGAGATGATTTTAAAATGTTCAAACAATTATGCCGATGGATGAAAGGTGAGTTCGACAGTGTCAAGAAGCTCATCTCCTCACGGGAGCAATCATCCTTGCCCCTCCTATTCCCCCCTGCGGATGCAGATGCAGTTAACAGTTCAGGGCCTTCTCAGGCCATACAGAAAGAAGAAGAGGCCGTGCCATCAGGGCCATCTGGTATAGCAGAAGATCGGCCATCAGGGCAAATGTGGTAGAACCAGCAGAGGGCATCTGGGCCCAGGCAGTTCAGAAGGAACCAGCAGGGCCATCAGGGCCAGTCAAGGTTGTTTCAGGGCCAACAGGGCCAGTGGTCTCTGAGGATGTGCAGTCAAGTGTAGAAGAGCTAGCGGTTGCTCCTGAAGCCCCTGAGCCTTCATCCTTGCAACACCAGCCCCTTCTTCACCACCATCTTCTTCCACAGCACCTCCAGCTCCACCTACCTTCAAAAAACCTGTACCAAGAACATCATATCTGCAGCACTTTTTCCCTCTGAACCTCATTTGTCTCCTATCATGCCTACTACCCTTTCAAATCCATTTCTCCTTCTCCTCCTGTCATTGATCTCCAGTTTCTTCATCAACTGGAGCCTCTTCCTCCTCTGGTCCCTCATCGCCGGGGCATCCACTATTCTTTCTCCTAGATCATTCCTTCATCCTCCTACTCCACCTACTTCTGTTACAATTTCTCCTACTAATCCACAAACATGCTAGTGTTTCCAAAATAAATTTGAGGATGAGTTGGAACGCACCACACTCATCTCAATTCTGGCAGTTGCTTCACATGTCACAGGACTGATTCTTCTAGTCATGTTCTAAAAAGAGAAAAATTTCAAAAACTCTTGCTCTTCCTCTGAACCCATGTTCCTCCTCTTTGGTACTCCCTCTCAGTTGAAAATTGAGGAGATCAATTTACTGCGAATATCTCCAAAAATGTATTCTCGCCAACCTTTTTGGCATTCCCTTTCTCAATCTTTCTGATCACCTTAACATTGTACTTCTCTTCTGCCACCTTCCAAAGTCGACCAACTCAAAATCTTCCAATCGGCTGAAGCAAGACTGAAGATCAGTGGGCCAAAGGACATAAGTCGCTCTACAGCAAGATCTTCTTGCCAGATCAGACAGCACCTCTCGACAAGATCATCCTCTCACCCTTTATGAATGGTTTGTATTTCATCATCAAGCACTTTGGGGCCCTTCATTCTCAAAGAAATCAGATCACCGGTGCTTCCAGCTTTTCATGATTTGTTGTTATTTATGCAAGCAACCCGAAGTTTAGTTGGCCAATTCCATGGGGCTCTTGCACTCTTCGAACTGAAGGTCCCATTAATGCCCCTTCACAGTGGACTTCACCACTCTAAAGATGTCTGAAGTAGTATTTCTCCGAAATTACATTCCTGGTTTTGTATTCCTCCGTTGGCTTCATGCCTTTGAAAGATTTGCACGAGTCATGGGGGGAATCTCAGCTCAGCAGGGCCGCCTTCCCTCCTCAGAGGGTTATCTTTTTGCGAATATCATCTGGACCACATTTCTTCTACAGGGTTTGCTCTTTGATATCTGAATGTGAAAGGCTCTCTCTCCCTAGATGGGGAGAAGCACTACAATCAATCTGCTCTCCAGTTGGAATCCTTGAACAACTCCTTGGTCTGAGCAGGCAAGCCACCTCTCTCTGCTGAAGCTTTCTGGACTTGAATTCCATCAATCTGTTCAGGAACTGTTGTGCAATGGGCTGCGCGCTACTCAGCTTATTTCCTTGCTAAAAGACCTGAAGGATCATCAGCTCTTTCTACTATTAACATTGCTCACTTCCTTTCAGCGTGCCAGTTTTGGATGTCCAGCCATTTCAGGTTCACCCTGATAAGGATCAGTATGTGCGTTTCTTAGAAGATCAACGGCAGCTTTACATTAAGCGCATGCGTCTGAGAGGGTGTATCCTTCACTATAGATTCTGGCATATTTCCAACAATTTTTGAAGAACAGAAGATTAAGGCTTGGGAACTATTCCCGGCATGCCTCTCTTCTTTCTCCCACTTTCTATCTCCCCTGTACCCTGCAGAGTAATACAATATTTATTCTTTTATCGCACATTGTCTGTTTTTTTCTGTCTTTTCTCTCTAAAGTAATGCATCGTTGTCTTTTATTTGATCTTTTGCTTACATGACTAAAAACAGGGGAATGGGGAGAAAATATTGCATTTATGAAAACATTATTATGTTATTTCCACAATTATGCTTAGACTTATTTCAGTCATCCTTTGCTAATTGTTAAGTTTTGTCATCACCAAAAGGGGGAGATGAGATGATCAGTTTATCCCATGTAATTAATAAATACATATCTATTTTGGTGATTAACAAAACTATGATAAAGGTTCCTAACATACTTTCTATGAAGTCTAAGACATGAAATAACCAAGGGAAAACAAGCCAATCAAGTAAGTATTCATCACACTACAACAGTGAGAGTTCAAAGCATCAATATTGTCTAAGTCTACATCGACTTTCTTTATGCTACAACGATTTTAGTAGAGTTGCAACGATTTGCCCTCACAACCAATTCGTTAAGTGATTGCAACGATTTGCTTCTTAACGATTTGCTAAGTATTCACAACGATTTGCGTTCGTAACGATTCGTTAAATATTCATAACGATTTGCTTTCATAACGATTCGTTAAGTGTTCATAACGATTTGCTTTCATAACGATTCGATAAGTGATCATAACGATTTGGTCTCACATCGATTTCTTAAGTATCATAACGATTTGTTAAGTGATCACAATGACTTGCTCTCGCAATGATTCGTTAAGTGATCATAACGATTTGTTCCGCAACGATTTTCTTAAGTGATCACAATGATTTGCTTCATAACGATTCGATACAGCAAATAACAATTTATTCACATTGTCTTTTACAATTTGATTATAACGAGTGTGCATAACGATTTGATTATGGAGTCACAACGATTTGTCTCTACAACAATTTGGTTATTAATGCATAACGATTTATATGTGCATTGGTTTGCTTTGAGTACACAATGATTTACATGAATATCAACTCATTTGCATAACGATTTCATAAGACATGCATAACGATTTCATAGACTATAACGATTTCATTTTCGAGTTAATTTTGAATAACGTTGAAAAGTCAAAGTCTTCACACATATCTTTCGTTAGCTGTGCATTTATGGAGACTGAACGTATCACTGCATGCATGCAGATGATATATTCTATTCTCCTGCTTATTCTGTAAACATCTTTTTAGAAGAACAGATGGAACTTTACTTCGTATAAAATCAATCTAACGTTGACTGACAACAAGAAACAGTCTAGCTGTCTATTGTTTAGCATTAATGTGTGCAGGTCTCGAAACATTCGTCATACACGTGGACAAAATAGAAGTCAAAGGATACACAGAAGATCTTCTCTCTTTGCGTGCATAGAAAAGCAAAGGACCGTTGAACTTCTCAGTACCATGCAGTCTAACGTAAACCAGAACTTAGAGACACAGACACTTCAACGTTCAAATTTCAAAAGAGGAATATATATAGAAGAATGAAGCTCCTGAAGATGAGGTTAGGGTCAACGAGTAACAAGTAGAACAACTGTGCACACACATCTTACAATCTTCTGCAAGTTTCCCAGAGCCAAGCAAAAAATTCCAGTCTGTTCTAACTCTTGCTCTCTGTGCTAAGTGTAGATCTGTGAGAGAGCCTTTTGTTTGAGAAGAGTTCTTTGTTGTAGATCTTTCCTTCTCAGTTCTTAGCTTCAGATCAGTAGTGATCTATAAGCTTGATCTAGGGGCTTCATCTCTAAACACTTCTCTTGTGTTGTTCCCTCAGTGGGAAGGAGACCTGGTGGTATCCAGGGTGTTGTTCCCTTCGTGTAGAAGGAAGACCTGGTGGGTTCTAGGGTGTTTTCCCTTGTGTGAAGGAAGACCAGCTGGGGTGCGGGTGCTGTAGTGTCCTTAGGGGGCTGTACCTTGTTAGTGAAATCCTGAGATATTACTCAGGGACTGGACGTTAGGACTCCTAAGGAGAGAAGATACCGAACCAGGATAATTCTCTGTGTCGTGTGATTGCTTTGGTGGTTTGACTTTCCTTCACTAACACTAACAATCTGCAAAAGTGTGTTTTTGTGACTATTCTATGAACAGGTTTCAGGTACTCATTATTTTTAATATCATTCACCCCCCCCCCCCCCCATCTGGGCTGGTGTTAGGTGGACGCAACAGT
Organism: Colocasia esculenta; assembly: GCA_014218235.1. NCBI lineage: Eukaryota > Viridiplantae > Streptophyta > Magnoliopsida > Alismatales > Araceae > Colocasia > Colocasia esculenta. The sequence goes on along the minus strand of JACBKR010001474.1, from coordinate 2,610 downwards.
TTCTAGTGTGTACCTCCTGTGAATATTCTGGAATCTCATAACTTTTATCTTTCCATCTAATATGCTCTTTTTTACTTTTATTTTTTCATAGAAATTAAAATTGTGGTTAATTTATACCCTTGGATTGAGCAATAGAGGTTGTGTGGGGTGCGCAATCCTAAGATATGTTTACAATATATTAAGATTTAACAATGACATTTTAACAACATTTGATTGGCAAATTTACAATATTGGTCACATATGATAAATATTTGATAAGGCCACGGTTGGTCGTGCCACACCAAATCGGTGGGGAACAGTCAGATCATACTGGTATTAGGAATTTTTTGAGTCTCCAATAGGGTCGGTACGGTACATATGAAAATGTTATTTTTTTATTTTTTTTCAAAAACTTAGTTGAAATCTTTTGAATATATTGATGCAATACAGTACGGAGTGCCCCGTACCATACCATACCAATAGAAATGTGATACTTCTAATTCATTTAGGTTTCGGTGTTGTAACGACCCAACCTCCCGGACCCCGCTAGGGACCCCGAAGATCGGGCCGCCACCACGGATCCAAAGACCCGGAAGGGTTAGAATTTAGTTCAGTGAGATAAGCAATAAATTCAAATAACTATAACAAGAAAGTCCGTACATTAATAAGGAAATTATGTACAACATGTCCCAAATAAAAGTACATGTACAGAAAAGAAAAGTGCAATCCTTAAAGAGAATACCCGTGGGATTTACAAAAGGTAACTCTTAACTCACATAGTACAAGAGCTCTCATGCTCACATCACTACTGCTGGCACGCATGGCGTAACAAAACGCTCCACAACCATTCGGCAACGAACTCATGCGACAGCGAGTCCCTACCTGAAGAAAGTAGCGGGTGAGTCTTGCGAACAAGGCTCAGTAGGGATAACCAGTCCCTTACCAGCTAGAGCAGAGGAACTCCAAAGAAAAGAGGGAAGCAAGTAATCTAGAAAGCTGTAAAGCGAAGGAACACCTACAGTAGGGTACTACAAAGCAGCGGAACAGAGTACGCCACGACCAACAACCAGGTCGGGCCAGACACGACTCCCGCAGAACCAACAGAGTCAGAAACCATGCGGAAGCGGACCCTCGGCAACCCGCCGAGACAAGAGCTCACAGAACACCAGAGCAGCCAGTGAGACCCGAGTCTCACTAGGTAATCACAGCCATCCTAGACCTCTACGAGGTCCAAGAAGGTATGCAGACAGGTGTCAATACGAATGACACCAAGCAGCCACGTGAGAAGAACGTCTAACCACAAACACGACCATCACAGACCTCCACAAGGTCGAGGGCACACAGCAAGAACCACCCGGACACGCCACGAGGTCAGGGAAACACACACGCTGGTCCCACGGACTGGCACCAAGGAAAGACTACGGAACACAGCAGTCGGTCCTGCACAAGGCACCCCGAGAGAACACGTGACGTGGAGACCGCCAGAAGCATAGGCCAACAAGGCCAGACCAATAACGCCCACGGAAACTAGACACGGCCAAGGCTACAACCACCGTGCAGGCTAGGCCAGAGAGACCACACTGGAAACACTGTAAAGGAAACGTAGTCACAACAACAGCAACTAAGCCACCGCCATTGGCAGCTAAGAGGAGGACACACCGGCCACTCCTCTGCTCGCCAGCCACCGGCTCCTGTCTACAACCTCTCGAAGAGTGAGGTCAGTGAGCCACCACGAGAACACCACAACGAACACCGTTGCTTGGACCGAGCTGCGGCCCCACGCCTGGCACCACGACGTGGCTCGAAACCAATGTCGAGAGAGGTAGTGAGAAAGGACTAGCTGATATGCACAGGAAGAACAACCCAACCACCTCGGAGTCCCCAGCTCAACTAAGAGAGCTCTACAAATGACTCTACGCCGCTGTCCACCACCGTTTTCCCCTCTGCTACCAGAGAGTCTGAGCTCGAGCTCGCTGCCGCCTGGAGAGAACTCCCTCAACGGGCACGGGGACTGGGGGTCAGGTAATGGTGAAACCCTTACAACGGACAAAGCCCTCGAGTGCCAAGCACCGGGCGAACTGAGAATAGGCGGGGCAACCACAACAAGCAAACGACACAGCTGGTTTGTAACCAAGACAAGCCCAATGGGCACAGGCACGCACGACACTCCTCCCGGAACACCCAGGAGGACCGTCGGCCAACCCCGGCACACACACCACGGCCAGAAACTCGGCAACAAGAACTGCGACCACATGGGCGTCGCCTTCATAAACAAAAGGCGACAACCAACCTGTCGCAATCAGGTCACGATGACCGGGGTGTCGCCTTCTAATCTAAACGCGACATATGACCCGCCGCGTTCAGCATCAGAAGGCCGAACCCCAAACAGGCCAGTAGATCCACAACCAAACACCACTAGAGCCAGAAGGCGACAAGCAAACTGTCGCGACCCTAAGCAGAAAGAGGCACAGAGCCGGTCGCAACCAGAAAGCAACAACCGGAGTGTCGCCTCCGATGGATGAACGCAACGTATCGACCCGTCACATTCACCCTCTGAGGCAGAGCCCTTGGGGAACACAGCCCCAAGGCTCATACCCACAAAACCCACAGTGCAACGACCACAGAAGACTA
>JACBKR010001473.1:0-43682 GCA_014218235.1 Colocasia esculenta | reverse complement strand
CGAAAAGGAGAAACGCTACACGGCGAGGGAGGGGGAGCATGCTTATCATGCTAGGAAAGGTAAAGCTTAAACCACCCTCAAACACCCAAGAACATGGATTCTACGCTCGGAGGGAAACCTCACTCACACGAGCATGGAAACTCACACTCCCAACCCCCAAACACAAGGAAAAAACGCTTTGTAGGGGAAGGGAGCATGCTTAGGGCGAGAGGATCAAGAGTCCCTACCTCCACGCGAAGAACGAACCCGTTGGGGCCTTCTCGTAGGTAGAAATGTCTCCTCCTCGCACTGCACGGCACGAACGCGACCCCTGCACGAACGGAGCGACACCCTCCTCAGCACGGCCGCCTCAACACGGGGGAGGCACCCAACACCGCCGGAACTCCGAGAGGGCGAGAGGGAAAGAGGGGGAAAGGAAAAAATGCGAGAGAGGGGGAAGAGCTCGGGCGGCCGGGCTTTAAGCCCGGATCTGAGAGAAGGGACACACCTTGTGTGCATTGGGAACCAGAAGGCGACATACCCCCTGTCGCCAAGCCACTGACAACGGTCAAATCTCGGAATTCGAAAAAGTGTAGGCGACAGCCATCTTGTCGCGTTTCACCCGACACCGCCAGAGCTGTACTGACACAAAGGACGCCTGTCACGTCTGTCAGACTGCGTCTGGGGCGACGCGATGGGAAGGCGACATAGGGTATGTCGCCTTCAAGAAGGCGACACCCCCTGTCGCAATCCATCAACCATAAGGCGACATAGGGTATGTCGCATTCAAGAAGGCGACATACCCCCTGTCGCAATATGAAGCAGAACCGACATTGCTCACGATCAGAACCACGTCGCGACAGTCGCCCTGCCGCGACCCAGAGGACGGGGCAAGGGCCCAAGGGGGCGGGGTGTTACAACCCTCCTCCTTAAGACATTTCGTCCTCGAAATGAAAACAACTCGGTCTCAACGGAAAGCAGTACAAGGAGAAGTAACATACCACTCAATCAAACAAATAAGGAAACCGCTCCTGCATCTCGTCCTCGCGCTCCCAGGTGGCCTCGCCACGACACGGTTCTGCCAAACGACCTTAACCAGCGGAATCTGCTTCCTGCGCAACGCTGAACTCTGCGGTCGACAACACAATGGGTACTCTGGCACTGACAAATCTGGCGCTACCTCTAGCTGAGAGTAGTCTACACGTGCGAAGAGTCTGCAACGTACCTCCTGAGCTGCGAAACGTGGAACACGCTGTGCACACCTGCTAGCTCTGCCGGAAGACTCAGCCTGTACGCCACCTCGCCGACCCTCTCAGAAATGGGGAAGGGCCCAATATATCTGGGACTGAGCTTTCCCTTCTTACCAAACCTCATGACCCCTTTGGTCGGCGAGACCCGCAGGAAGACCAGGTCACCGACGCTAAACTCTAGCGGTCTCCTGCGGACATCCGCATAACTCTTCTGCCTGCTCTGCGCTGCCCGAAGCCTCTGCCTGACCAAAACGACTGTGTCTGCACACTGCTGCACTAACTCTGGCCCCAAAAGCTGCCTCTCACCAACCTCGAACCAGTGAAGTGGAGTCCTGCACGGGCGACCATATAAAGCCTCGTATGGTGCCATTCCAATGCTCGAGTGATAACTGTTGTTATACGCGAACTCTACCATCGGGAAGGTGAGACTCCCAAGTGCCGCTCCAGTCTAAACAGCACGCTCTCAGCATGTCCTCCAGTGTCCGGATGGTCGCTCTGACTGACCGTCTGTCTGAGGGTGGTATGCTGTGCTGAACCTCAACTCTGTACCCAGTGCTCTCTGAAGACTGCGCCAGAACCCTGACGTGAATCTCGGATCTCTGTCTGAAACGACTGAAACTGGGATCCCATGCAACGAAACAACTCTGTCCATGTACAGCATGGCTAACTTGTCCACTGACCACGACATCCTGACCGGAAGAAAGTGCGCTACCTTGGTCAAAACGATCCACAATCACCAAATACCATCATGCCTTTGCGGGGTATGGGGTAAACCAACACAAAGTCCATGGTGATGTCGTCCCACTTCCACTCAGGAATGGGCAACGACTGCAAATCACCACCAGGACGCTGGTGCTCGGCCTTCACCTGTTGACAGGTAAGGCACCGGGCAACAAACTCTGCCACGCCCCTCTTCATCCCTGGCCACCAGAAGGACCTCCTCCAGCAATGGTACATCTGGGTGAGCCGGGATGAACGACATACCTCGATCTGTGAGCCTTGACAACACTCTGCTGACGCGCCTCCTCAGGAACGTACAAACGGCCTCTGAATCTGACCCGCTGTCTCGCTGAGCTCCACATCTGGCATCGCAAAACGTCTGCCCTGAGGGTCTGCCTGCTGGGCCTGCAACACCTGCCTGAACACTGACGGTCGAACTGACAAACTGGAAGCCACGGCACGATCTCTGGTCCTCGACGGAACGAACACTCCCTGGGACAGCTCCTCGAACAGCCTCCACTCTCTGACCATCAGCGACTCAAGCGCACGCGCCTACTCAAAGCATCGGCTACAACGTTAGCCCTCCCTGGATGATAGGAAAGGGTTAGGTCGTAGTCCTTCAGATACTCCATCCATCGGACGCTGCCTCAAGTTCAAATCCCTCTGGGTGAAGATGTACTGCAAAACTCTGGTGATCGGTGAAGATCTGAAAAGCTCGCCATACAGGTAGTGCCTCCACAACTTGAGAGCGAACACCACTGCTGCCAGCTCCAAGTCATGGGTGGGATAGTTCTCCTCATGCTTCTTGAGCTGCCGAGAAGCATAGGCAACGACCCCACCCATGCTGCATCAGCACGGCACCCAAACCTGACCTCGACGCATCGGTTGTAAACCACGAACCACACGGTGCCCGACGGCAAGACCAACACTGGCGCTGAAGTCAACCTCGTCTTCAGCTCCAAGAAACTCTGCTCACAGACCTCTGACCAAAAAACTGGTGTCTTGCCTCGTCAACTGGTCAACGGTGCTGCAATCTTGGCGAAATCCTGAATGAACCTCCGGTAGTAACCTGCCAGACCCAGAAAACTGCGGACCTCTGCAACTGATGTGGGCTGCTCCCACGACAACACGGCCTCCACCTTGGCAGGGTCCACTGCCACACCAGAACCCGAGATCACGTGCCTGAGGAAGTGCACCTCGCTCAGCCAAAATTCGCACTTATCGAACTTGGCGTAAAGACGGTGACTCCGCAGGGTCTCTAGCACGATCCTCAGATGCTCCTCGTGCTCCTCTTCAGAAGCCGAGAGTAGACCAGAATATCATCAACAAAAACAACCCAAAAACGGTCTAGGTACTCACTGAACACCCTATGCATCAGATCCATGAATGCTGCAGGTGCGTTCGTCAGCCCAAACGGCATCACGACGAACTCAAAGTGGACCGTACCTGGAACGGAAAGCCGTCAAACCAACATCGACTCTCTGATCCGCAGCTGGTAGTAGCCGGATCTCAAGTCGATCTTCGAGAAAACTCGGGCCGATTGCAACTGATCAAAAAACAAATCAATTCTCGGCAACGGGTACCTGTTCTTCACAGTGACCTGGTTCAACTGCGATAATCGATGCACAAACGAAGACTACCGTCCTTCTTCCGCACAAACAAAACAGGCGCACCCCACGGCGAATGGCTCGGACGAATGAAGCCCAACTCAAGCAACTCTTGCAGCTGGCGCTTCAACTCACGCAGCTCCGCCGGGGCCATCCGGTAAGGTGCCTTGGACAAAGGCATCGTACCAGGCAAAAGTCGATAGAGAACTCTACCTCTCGCTCAGGCGGCAAGCCAGGTAGATCCTCCGGAAAACACGTCAGAAAACTCAGAAACAACTGGCACATCAAAAATTGAAGACCCGCTAGGCTCCAAGGAACAAACCGAAGCAAGGTAAGCAACGCAGCCATCAAGGATCAAACGACGAGCCTTACAGAAGGAAATGAACGGAAGGACGGGTAGACGGATACCTCGAAAGCAGAGAACAGGTGCTCCAGGTATCTCGAACCGAACGGTCTTCCTCTGACAATCAACCACGGCTGAGTGAGCCTCCAACCAGTCCATGCCCAGGATGACGTCGAAGTCACAAAGCTGCAGCGCGTACAACTGGCCGGCAATGGTGACCTCAACCTCGACTGTCACACCCTCAGGTAACGAAGGAACGCATATAGTCACCGGACGGGAGATCGACCATTACGTCACACTGCCTCTCGGGTGTGTGACAAGCAAGGACTCGTAAAATCCTCGGAAGCAAAAAACAAGGAAGCACCGGGATCAACCAAAACACGAGCAGCTCTGCCAAGGATAGGTAGAGTACCTATCACCAGGTTCGATGCCTCTGCCTGCTCCGGGTGAGCGCCATCACGCGACCACGACCACGTCCACGCTGCGGCGCCTGCTGGGGGCTGCTGCTGCTGCTGCGGCGGGCTGTGGTGTGAGGAAATGCTGCTGGCTGGTACGGATGGTACTGCTGCGGCTGCGGGAAATGCTGAGCTGGCTGCTGTACTGCCCCCGCTGCTGCTGACGCGGTGCCTGCTGCTGGGAAGGTACTGGTTACTGAGGTGGCTGCTGCGCGTACTGCACTGGCTGCTGCTGCTGCGGGACTTGCCCCATGGGGCAGTCCCTCCTGAAGTGGCCTGGCAAGCCACAAGTGTAGCACACTAGCTCCTGACTGCCCTGCTCAGCACCCTGAACAACCGACTGCTCTGCAAACCTGGACTGGCGCTTCTGCTGCGGCTCCGTCCACCCCCGCGAGTAGACAACTCCTAAAACTGCGAGCGAATTCCAGAGCTACGGAACTGCCCGAGCCTGAGGAGGAGGAAGTCGCACTACCGCGGCTGCCTGCTGGACGCTGGTACGGCGAGGACCTGGGGAGAGGCTCCTCCTGCTGCTGCTGCTGCTGTGAGGCTGCCAAGTCTCTCTGTCCAAGGCGGTGGCCTTCGCCACGGCCTCTCCCAAGGTGGTACACATGTGTGCCGTCACACCCCACCTCAGGTCTGGTCTCAGCCCTGCTATAAACCTCTCTGCACAAGCCTGGTCACTGCCTGCTACATGAGGCACATGCCTCAACAACCGGACAAACTCTGGTGGTACTGAGAAACTGATGAGGTCGCCCTGCACCAACTCGTGGAAACTGGTCCCGTCTCTCACGTCGAGCGTAGTCGGGGAAGTACTCGCTGTGGAAGACCTCTGAAAAACCGCTGCCAAGAGATCTGGTCCAACCGCTGTCCCTGGAAGTGAGTCTGCCTCTGAACTCTCCACCACTCATGGGCTGCTCCTTGAGCTGGTATACTGCCAAACGAACCTGATCTCCTCAGCGCAATCCATAGTCTCGAAGATGCGCTCTCCAACCATGGTCCAGCTCTCTGCCTTATCTGGATCATACTCGCATGAAACATAGGTGGCGAAGGCGCAGGAACCTCTTGAGGAGGAGCGGTCCTGTCCTCCGTAACCGCCGCCCTCCGCTGACCGGGACGGGTACTCCCAGTACCTGACCGCTGCTGGCGGACTGGCTGCTCCCCCTCTGGCTCTACCTGCTGATGCTCCGGTACTGCCGGAGGGGGCACCGGAAACTGGACACCTGCTGCTGCCTGCCCGGGCTGCCACGCTCCCTGGTACATAGCTCTGAAGAACTGCTCGGCCATGGGAACCAGTCTGCATATGCTGAGGCTGAGGGTGGTACTCCTGCTGACTGCCCACCTGCTGCCGCGCCTCTGCTGCTGCTGCCTGTGCACCTGAGGCTGTGCCACTGACTCCTCCACGGACACCTCCTCCTGAACCTGCCCCTGAGCGGGCATGTCGGACTCTCCTGCTGCTCAACCAGCTGCCTAGCCTGACTGCGCCTACGCGGAGCATGACCTACACGGCAACACAACTAACAAAGGTTATAAATACCTCTCGGGCGGCTAGCAGTGTACTTGTACTATTGTTGGGCCTTACTGTTGCAGTTTAGATCCACTTACAAGTCCTGTCAGACCAAGCTCTGATACAACTGTAACGACCCGAGAACCCGACCCTCGGCCCACGCGAGGACCCGATTTTCGCGATCGCGCCCACGGATCCGGGGGACCCGGAAGGGCTATAACACGCGTCTGACAGGATATGTAACGGAAGTAAACGTCAACTGCTAAGCTAGAAGCATACAAGCGGAAACAGGAAAGTAAAGCGAGACCGCTGCGTACTGCTCTAAGTACAGTCCCAACGCACGCACACTAGTACAAGTAAGGAAAGGGGAGAGGACAAAGTCCCTTAGGGGCATACCCCGAGGGTGACGTACACTGAGAGGGGGAACCACTGCTAGCTACGGGGACCTCGACTATCGCCCGTCTCCTCCGCCCGACGCGCGCCCTACCGCTGCTGAGAAGACTCACCTGGAAAACGGAGGGATGAGCTTCACAACAGAAGCTCAGTAGGGACTACCAATCTCCTACTGGCTCTAAACAGGCAGAGGAACATATATACTACTTAATAAGGGAAAGACAACAGTTTTATATATATTCTACCTACAAAAGGAAGTGCGGAACGAAGCTAAAGCTAGCACGGTACGGAAAGTACTCTCGGTCAGAAACTCCGTACGACTGCTCGTGTGACCACCACACGGCTAGTAAACACAGACGGAGGGGACTCCGCCTGGACAGAGAACACTAGCTACGGAAAGCACCACCACTAGTCAAACGGTCAGGCGCGTCCACAGACGTCTTATCCTCGACCTAGGTCCTGGCCCTCGCGTCTCGTCAGAGCAAGTAGGACACAAGTCAACAACAGTAACTGCCGTAGTCTGGCCGGACTACGGTCCCACGCCTGACCTCTCCAAATGGTTACGGGGCCGTGAGGAGCGAGGCAGTGAGAAGAAGGACTGGCTGGCCTGCGCGGGTAGAACTCCAAACGTCCTCGGCGTCCCAGACCAACCACGAGAGCTCTGCAAGCGACTCACACGCCACTGTCCTAACCACCGTTTTCCCTCAGCTCCAGAGTCCGCCTAGGTGGCTGCCAACTCGAGCACACTTGTAGCCCGGAAGTACTCCCTCAACAGGCTCCCGAGGATGGGGGTCCCAGGTAACGGTAACAAACTCTCGCACGGGACAAGCCCTCAAGTGCCGCGCACCCGGGCGAAACGACTAGTGTGAGACCGTACTAGGGACTAGCACAGGTACAGGAAGACACGTTAAAGCGAAACAAAAACGCGAAAAAAAGGGCGGAAGCCAACCTGCCTCTGGACTGAGAAGGCGACATAGGGTATGTTGCATTCAGAATGCGACATAGCCCATGTCGCATTCTGAATGCGACATAGGGCCTGTCACCTTCAAGAAGGCGACATAGGCCCCGTCGCATTAACGTCAGAAGGGTCACAGGGTATGTCGCATTCAGGCCAGTCGGGGGTTCCGGAGATTCTTCCTCGGGAACCCCCCCACCCCCCCCCCCCGAAACGGGAGAAACGCTACACGGCGAGGAGGGGAGCATGCTTATCATGCTAGGAAGCTAGTAAGCATTCAAACCACCCTCAAACACCCAAGAACATGGATTCTACGCTCGGAGGAAACCTCACTCACACGAGCATGGAAACCACACTCCCAACCCCAAACCACAAGGAAAACACGCTTTGCAGGGGAAGGGGAGCATGCTTAGGGCGAGAGGATCAAGAGTCCCTACCTCCATGCGAAGAACGAACCCTTGGGGCTTCTCGTAGGTAGAAACGTCTCCTCCTCGCACCGCACCGCACGAACGCGACCCCTGCACGAACGGAGCGACACCCTCCTCAGCACGGCCGCCTCAACACGGGGGGGAGGCCCCCCAACACCGCGGAACTCCGAGAGGGCGAGAGGGAAAAGAGGGGAAAGGAAAAAACGCGAGAGAGAGGGGGAGAGCTCGGGCGCCCGGGCTTTAAGCCCGGATCCTGAGAAGGCGAACACACCTTGTGTGGCATTGGGAAACAGAAGGCGACATACCCCTGTCGCCAAGCCACTGACAACGGTCAAATCTCGGAATTCAAAAAGTGAAGGCGACAGCCATTCTGTCGCGTTCACCCGACACCGCCACAGCCGTACTGACCAAAGGACGCCTGTCAGTCTGTCAGACGCGTCTGGGGCGACGCGATGGGAAGGCGACATAGGGTATGTCGCCTTCAAGAAGGCGAACACCCCCTGTCGCAATCATCAAACCATTAAGGGACATAGGGTATGTCGCATTCAAGAAGGCGAATACCACCCCTGTCGAATATGAAGCAGAACCAAACATGCTCACGATCAGACCACGTCGCGACAGTCGCCCTGCCGCGACCCAGAGGACGGGGCCAAGGGCCCAAGGGGGTCGGGGTGTTACAATTAACAAAACAAGTTATAGTGAAGCTCTTTGTCGACTCCTTTAGGACTAAAGATTTAGTGTCATGAAAAATTATCGATAACCATAGCAAGTTTTTAATGAAGCTCATTGTGGAATCCTGGATTTTCTAAAGAATCTAGCATCATCAAAATTAGCAAGTTTCAGTAAAACCTCATTGTCAACTCCTTTGCATCTGAAGATCTAGTGCCATGAAAGTTTACTGACAAAAGGCAAGTTTCGCAAGCTCTTGGATATGATTGACCAAAAATGTCAATTCTACCTCAGGCTTGCTGATCAAACTCAACTACATCAACGATCCCTTGGCATCTGAAAAATCCATCATCATGAAAAGTCCTTCGATGATACAATCGCAATCAATCAACTTCATCTTCAACTCTTTGACGTTTGAAGGTCCATCATGAAAAGCCCATTGAAGATAAAAGCAAGCCTCCGCAACCATGGGAAGTTGTTGATCAAAATATCAAACTCTCTGTCTCTGTCTCTCCTCTTCTCTCTCTCTTCTCTCTCTCTCTGATCACCAATCAAATGTTTGTTGTTGCAAGATCAATGATCAAAAAAATAATAATTAATTATGAGAAAAGTCAAGTAGTGAAATGGCCCCCGCGCCCGGACCCCCAGCTCCCACATGCATGCAGATAGGTGTCATCTTTATTTTTCTTATTTTAATCTCTTCATGAGACATATCACACACCTATGTTAACCCACGCATAGGTTTAAAACCAAAATCGAAAGGTAAAAACCCTTTAATCTTCATGTTTACTCACTTTATATTGGGTATTGAAGCCTATAGTGTAAGATTGTTGAAGTTTGGGCATCCTTTAAAAGGTGGGCAATAAAAACCACTTTGAAGCACCTTCATGGCAGTCTTCTTCCCAGATGGTAGTCTTCTACCTAGAAAAATGGCCTCCACAAGCAAGGGTATGGCATAAGGTTAGAATGTTGTGATGATCATTTTCAAGGGCACACCTCATGATAACATTATTAGCACAAATCCAAAAAAGTTCTAGATCCTCCCAAAACTAATATTTTATTAGGTAAAGAAACTATCATTTTCATGTTTGGACCACCCATCCAAGGTTAGTCCAACTACCAGCTAATTGACAATATGAACATATGAGGGAGGTTAGATTTGGAAGATGGTTAAGAGGTGTTCATCTGGGAAGGTCTCCAATATGGGTTCACTTTTTTGCATAAGTATCATGGAAAGGTGGTCTACTACAACATTTTCAGAGTCTTTCAATCTCAAATCTTAACATCAAATTCTCGTAGGAGCAAGATTCACATGATCAAGCGTGGTTTGGCCTCTTTCTTGGACAAAAGGTATTTCAAAGGACCTTGGAGCCTAAAATATATGATCAAAACTTTTCCAAGGCAAAGACTACAACCAAAATTCTTTTTCACTTGTTGTATAATTCTTCTGGGCCTCTACTAATGTTCTACTAGCTAATATAGAAGATCAAAACTAGATTCTTATTCAACCTTTGGCCCAACACAGCCTCAATAACATATAGTCAGAGACGTCACACATGAATTTAAAAGGAAGTGAGACCGATCTAGGGGTTGGAGGATTAGGGCGTGGGTCATAGCTTCCTTTAAGAAACTTTAAGCTTGGACACATGACTCTTCAAAGTGAAAAGGAGTGTCCTTGGCCAACAAGTTGCATAAAGGATGAGAAATTTTGGAAAAATAATGAAGCGTCGATAAAAACCAACATGGCCTAAAAAGGATAGGATTTGCTTGACTGATGTGGGAGGAGGTTAGAGATGAGTTCAATTTTGGCTTTATCAACCTCAATTCCTCTTTTGAAACAATGTGTCCTCGCACAATTCCTTCTTGGACCATGAAATGGCTCTTCTCTCAACTCAACACTAGATTTATCTCTTAGCATTTCTCAAGAATTCTTTCCAAGTTCTTCGGGCAACTCTCAAAGGAATCCCCAAAGATAGAAAATCCATAAAATTTCAAGGAAGTCTCCTACCATGTCAAAAAAGATGGCCATCATGCACTGTTGAAATGAGGCAGGTGTATTACATAATTTGAAAGACATCCTTTTAAAGACAAATGTTCCACAAGGACATGTGAATGTGGTCTTTTCCTGATCTTCTGGGTAAATGTCCATTTGATTGTATCGTGAGTACCAATCTAAGAGATAGAAATATTTCTGGCCAGCCAATTTCTCGACGATTTGATCAATGAAAGGTAGAGGGAAATGCTCTTTCTTGTTGGCAACATTGCGTTTTCTATAATCTATGCACACCCTCCACCCTATGGCCGGCAATCCAGTAGGGATTAACTCCCTTTTCTCATTTTGGATTGTAGTGAGACTAGACGTTTTGGGAACAACTTGAATGGGCTTATCCAACTAGTATCAAAGATAGGATAAGTGATCCCGACATCTAACCATTTGATCACCTCTTTCTTTACCACTTCTTTCATGTTGGGATTTAACCTTCTTTGCATTTTCTTCACTGATTTGGCTTTCTCCTTAGTGAAAATGTGATGCAGGCAAATTGAAGAACTAATGCATTTTAAATCAGCCATATCCCACCCAATAGCAACTTCGTGGGCTTTGAGGAGATCCAATAGTTGGGCCTCTTGTGTAGGGGACAAGTCAAAAGCAATTATCACAGGGAGAGTCTCTTGGGATCCTAAAAATGCGTACTTTAATGATTTAGGCAAGGGCTTGAGCTCTAGTTGAGGTGGGGCTTGAATGGAAGGGATTGCAGGCTCAGTGTTGAGTTATGGCAAAGGTTCCAACTTGTTGGCTCCAATGCTTTGTTTCCTAAGTCGATCATATGGACTTCTAAATTGGATTCATTATCATCAAGCCTCTCTTCTTCTAAGTATTCATCTTGAGCCAAGGAAGTATTCTATTTGAGTAAGTTCTCAACAACATCAGTTGTGTAACAATCCTCCTCACTCATATGCTTAAAAGCCTTGAATACATTGAGAGTGATTTTATGATCTCCAAAAGAGATATTTAGAATTCCATATTTGCAATAGATGTTGGCATTAGCAGTTGCTAAGAAGGGTCGACCCAATATGATGGGTCTTTGGGCTACATCAATGGTATGTTCAATGTCAAGGATCAAAAAGTCTATAGGAAAAGTAACATGTGTCTATCCTCACAAGGATATCATCTACCAACCCCTTAGGTGTTCTAATAGATCGATCAACCAATTGAAGAATCACTGAGGTTGGTTGAAGCTCTCATATCCCAAACTATTGATACATTGATGTTGATAAAACATTCATACTAGTCCCCAAATCCTATAAGGTTTTTTCAAACATAATGCCCCTAATGACACAAGATATTATTGGGGTACCAGGATCTTTCATTTTCTGAGGAAGTTGGTTTAATAGGATAACACTCACATCTTTTGACAATAAAATCCTTTCAGTGTTTGTCCTAGTTTCCATCTTTTGTGTACAAATGTCCTTGAGAAATTTGACGTAAGCAAGCACATGATGGATTGCATCTAGAAGAGGGATATTGATATGGACTAGCTTGAACAAATGTCCACATTTTGGACCTCAGTTTGTTGTTTCATTCTTTCTCTCCTAGCTTCCAAGGCAGTTGGAAAGGGGATTATGGGCATGTAAGTCTTAGGAGATTCATCCATTTTGCCCTTCCCTTTGTCTTTATTGATTTCCTCACAGCTCACTATACTAGTGGTCTTGGGTTCATGGGCCTTCTAAGGTTCTTTTAGAATCTTGCCACTCCTTAGAGCCAAAATAGCTTTTGCATTGTCAAACTATTTGTCTTTCTGAGCCAGTGGGCCTAGTTGGTTTTGCGAGATGGGAGGAACTAGTTGTTGAAAGCCTAGAGGGTAGTTTCTTGGATTAGCAATAGGTTGACTGGATAATCGGCCTGGTTCTCGCCTCATGTTAGCATCAGCCAATTGACCAATCTTGGCCTCCAACTTGGGAATAGATTGTTGAGTGATTTTTTGTTGGGCTAGGATATGCACTGGTTTTTGGCTAAGATCAGTTGTTGTAATTGATTGAATATGTCATCGTTTTGGGAAGATTGTTGATGTAGCATAGGAGGTTGTTAAGTTGGTTGAGAATAGGATGATTGAACATAATGGAGTTGCTATTGGTTAGGGAATGTAGAAGCAGCAGAGTTGGAGTTAGGGTATGCAAGTTGAACAATATATATTAAAGGCCTGGTTTTGAGAATTGGTTTGATGTTGAGCTCCCTATTGAAAGTGCTAACTTGGAGGATTTTGGGCTTCAACCTATTGAGACTTCAAATAGAAATTGGGATGATTTCCCATCCTAAGCTGTAAGTGTTAGAAAAAGGATCATTTCCAGGCTTGGAGAACCCTTCTGCAACCTACACTTGCTCTTGAATGAATGGAGGAAGTTGTGCAGTTGTGGGGCACTCACTCACATCATGGGCTAGGCTTGCATACATAGAGCAATTCTTTTGGTAGGGAGGTGGGGACAAGAATGGTCTTTCACCCATGGTTAAGAACCGATCCTATTTTTTGGCTAGCAAATCAACCTTGGCAACTAAGCCTGGATTGGACTTTGGAACTTGGCCCTTAGATTGTTGGACCTCATATAGTAATCCTCTTTCAGTTTGATTAATAGCTCTCTCACAGGATGTCAAATTAAGAAGCATAGTTGATGGAATTTTTACTCAATGTCTCTAATAAGTGATATGCTTCATCCTCACTCTTTCTCTTAAAGTACCCCCAGATAAAGCATCCACCATGTTTCATAGAAAGCTTGCACAATTTTCCACTTAGATAGGCCATGACGTGGACATTTTCTAAATAGTTCCTTCATCATTTCTCAAAATTCATGAATTTTTTTCCTCAGGAGTTGTGTGAAACTAATAATGTCTCTCCTCATGGTATTTGTTCTACCTATGGGATAGAACTTTCTAAGAAACTCATGATACATTTCGTCCCATATGCTAATGGGCTTCCCCTATGGTCCCAAGCCAGCATGTGACTTTATCCTTAAGTGAAAAGGGGTAAGGTGAAATGGAGGGCATCATTGGTAAAGTTTTGGATTTTTACTATGGAGCATATTTTCATAAATTCATCCAAATGTTTGTATGGATCTTCATTGGTGTTCCCATAGAAGGATGGGAGCATCTGGATATGGTACTAGCCTTAATTTCATATTGGAGGCCTAGAACATTTGGTAGACTGATGCATGTGGAAGGTTAGTAGTTAAAAGGAATGAAGTATCCTTTCATCTACTAACGTTTTCTTGATTTTGGTTTGGATTTTGTGGTATCGACACCCAATTAGGTGAAGACTTAATACTGCACGGTTAATCAGAAGCATCGATCAATTTATCATCTGAAGAATAAGTTTTATAGAATTCACCCGATCTAAAACGATTAAAGTTTAAACCAGAATTCACCCGATCTAAAACGAAACTCCATCTTGAAATGAACGTGGTGATTCTATCCACACATGAATTATAGAACTCTTGGAGAGTGATAAACACGTACGTACGCGTACGTACAACCAGAAATGAGGTTGAATAACATCCTAAAATCCCTTTACTCAAATCATTGTCTCGCAAAACAGTAATCAGAGCAACTTCTGGTAATAGAAAGAAAAATAAGAAGAAGAGTTTAAAAAGAGTACTCTAGATGCAGCGCGCAGCGACGAGAAGGTGAACAGCAAGACTGCTCCGGGCTAGGCGTTCCCGGACAACGGCAGCAGCACACCTGAGCGGCCAAGGATGATGAGCAGACTGCCCTCCTCGCCATGACCGCACAAATTAAGAGAACAAGAGACCAAACCCCACAACGGAAGCGAGACTCACATGACGACAAAAAACCAAACCCAGCCAAGAGACTAAACCCCACGGGAGAAACTAAATAACACACCAAAAAAAGCAGAAACCAAACCAACAAAAAGAAAATAAATTAAAACTACCACCTGCAGAGAGAACAAAAGCCCAACCCACAAAAGAACAAAAACTAAAGAACAAAAGCCAAACCTCCCACTGAAAGAAGACACTGCAGAAAGAAATGATCAAATCACTCCCCAGACAAAAGAAAAAAAATAAAGAACGAATGGAGACCTCTAAATGCAACGGTACTGGAGGGATTAACCCGACAAGTACAAAGAGTTTTGAGGGAATTTTGCATTTAAATATCTCTGTGTAAATTTTTTCACATATTTTATACTTAAAGACTTCCCTCCACCATTGCAATTAGAGGATCTCCACTCAAAAAAAAAAAAAACATCCCCTCGTCCCAATTTAACCTGGCCCTTTTTACAAACAAGGGACAGCGATCGAGCCTACTGTTACGCCAACCAAGCAAACAGCGGAAATCGTTCCTGCCAGCCAGCACGGTTCCCCGCATCTCGTCAATTATCCAAGACAAACGCGCACCCATTCAACTCCAAGACGTCAGCCACTTTTCTTCTCCTCACATGCAATAACCTCTCATGCGAGCGGGCCATGCAACGTATTTTCATAAATATCCCATGCAAAGCACAGTGCGCCCAGCAACCTTACTATTTTTAGCCAACGTGGCCTGCCCATGCATGCATGCGAAGCCCTCCTGCAATACCATAAATATTTCTCAAATCTTCAAATAATTATACTCAATAAAATATAATTTATGCACAATGACTCAAACAATTAAAGCAATATATAAGTCATAACTCTTACACATAAGGCGATCATTTTGGCGAAGATAAATACATGAAATGCAGTGAATTGATCAGTAAAATATAAAGACTATGATCATATACTCAGGGTCAGAAAACTCGCATGAAAGTCAGCATCTTACTCAGACAAGTGAACAAAAGTAACTTCTTCGTCTTGCAGACAGAAACATATTCCTCTTGCCGCACCCACGTTTGATTATTCATTGATTGGAGAGGCTGTAAGGACTACACACTCACACAAATATGAGACTAGATGGAGCTCAGCACGGTGGCTCTTCCTCCAACAAAGAGTGCACTCAGGTCACACGTAATAGGCTGCCCAATAGTCGTCTTTCTCCTGCCTTAGACAAGGAACTCTATGGGGAGACTAAGAAGACGACACAAGACCCTGAGAGTGCATGCAGTATCGGGACGAAATCCCTATTTACATATGCAATGCAAGGCACACACTAACTAGTAGCCGAGGCTCTCGACCGGTGAGATATCAAGTAAATAACCAAGCGTGAACACTACAAAACTCACAAGACTTATTTCGGAAAACCATTTACATCACGTTACACTTTCGAAATCATGAACCCAGGCCTTAGCCTGCATTGGAGTGACAATGCGTCGCACACAATGACCGTGTCTCAAAACGCACCCACCCATGGGTGTGATGACTTAAAACCCAAAGAGTGTTTGCCTCGGATGGCACATTCTAAATTCACCACTCTCCTAAGATGCTTTCTCACACAATCATGGAATGAGATATATAGCAAGAGAAACAAGTTAAACCCATCTCATTCAAGCTAGAAAAACTCTAAAATTCATGTGAAACCCAAAAGGAGGGAATCCAACCTACCAAACGGAGGAGAAAATATTCGCTAGAGCCTTCTCATGATCTGGCCACCTCCTCTTAGAGAAAATCTAACTCCAAAATGTTATGAATCGATCAAAGACTCAAATCCCACAAAAACTCATTCTAGGGAAATGTCCTACAGAGTTGGCAGTGAAAACCCTCAATCTGCAAATGCAACAACTTAATATCACTCCAGAAATAGAAATGCACCACTCGACCAGGCTTGTTTTAAATGCACCATGTTAGGCTATCGCATCGTTGATGAAAAGCCACGTATCCCAAAGGGATATGAACCCCCATCGAACTCTGGGGCGACGCATTCAAAATCCGATTGCCTCCCTAGGAATGTCATGAGCTACGCCAGGCAAGCCCTGTGTGACTTAGGACGGAAGCTTGAAAACCTATAAATCGTCAATTCTCCACTCGTGCACACCTACACAAGCCTCGAAAAGGGCCACTATAAATGTTGGACCCACTAAAGGAGATTCAAAAAACAAAACATGTTGCATGTATTCTGCTGTAGAATGTCTGATGTTCTGGGGAGAACTGACGATGATGATGCATCAAGTTCTTCTACTGATAGGCCTGCATGAAGTATAGATGATTGGGGGGCTTGGGATGGGGCCGGTCCCAAGAAAAATCCTACAAGGCTTAAGTAAGTGATAGGCATGAGTTAAGAGCATGAGAGAGAGAGAGAGAGAGAATACATGATC
Organism: Colocasia esculenta; assembly: GCA_014218235.1. Lineage (NCBI taxonomy): Eukaryota > Viridiplantae > Streptophyta > Magnoliopsida > Alismatales > Araceae > Colocasia > Colocasia esculenta. Next base: position 27,145 of record JACBKR010001473.1, on the reverse strand, counting down.
GCTCTTCACCAATCTAGGGTCTTACGAGTACTTAGTTCATTTCATAGGAAGTTTCCTGGGATTATATAGTTGTGAATATCAACTCCACAAAAGTCAGATAGAAGACGGGATGAGCTAGAAGAGGTGCCCCTTAGATTAGAGTCTTAATTAGCTTCCAGAAGTCCCTTTTAGAGGTCGGTAGTGGATCTGTGGGGCCATTTATCTTTATCTTAATCTCTTCTTATCCTTGGTTTAGTTGTGATCATGTTGGGAGTCTTTTTAGCTGTGATCGTATGGCGGAAGCCTATAAAGGGATCCTTCAGGTGTGGTTCTCCTCTTTGGGATAATATGTAGCATTGTTTAAGAGGATTCTCTTGATAGCATTTCAGATGCTCGAGTTCTCTCGATGTGGAGTTTTTCTCTTGAACTTGGGGTTCCTTTCACGTGAGCGACAATTTGGGGCATACTAATATTTTTCTTCATCTTCCTTTCTTAGACCTTCAATATGTACTTATTAGACTATCATGAACTTGGGGTTCCTTTAAATTTTGCGATTTTCTCCCTCTTCAAACTCCATCTGCATCAAATCGCTCTCTAGCATGCCACTTTTTTGCCGCCGGATAGAATACATTAACAAATTAGTGTCATACGGAAATAACTTGTAATAAAATGAACGGCCAGCCCCTAATATACTATTTTTTTTAAGGCCAAAGGTGGCCGAAGTATTTTATTAATAAGAAGAAGATACTGACAACCAGAGGCATAGCAAAATACAGATCAACAGCGAGAGAAAAAGGCTATCAAAACTCCATAGAGAAAGATCTGTCCCATGAGTGAGTTCAGCGAAGAACAGCCCGAGGGCGTAGACCCGGTCGTCGTGAACAACGCTCCATGTCTTCTTCATCTGATTCTACTTCAGATGTCTCTTGATTTAAACGAAAACCAGGCATGAAGATATTTTCAGCTTTAGCTAGTTCAGCAACGGATGAAAACTTCAACTGCCAATCTAAAGTTGGTGCTTGAACTGACTTATTAATAACAACTTTCGGACTCACTGGGCTAGGAGAACGTTCACGGGTGATCAGTAAGCAAATCTGCACACCCCCTTTGCGAGATGGTCGTGAAATTCGACGTCCAGAAGACGACCCACTAGAAGGGGAATTGGATACCTCTCCCACAGTAGATTTCCCCAGAGTGGCTGGGGGCTGACGCACCACTTGAGCAAACGTCATGGGGGTAGAAACCTGTGCATTGCTGAGATCCACTACCAACCTAGAAGGATTCTCCTCAGCTTGCACATCTTTATCGACATGCAAAACATGTTGTTTGCAAGCCACCTTGCTGGAGAGAGCTTCCTTAAGAACAGAAGTTGCCACTATGGTTGGGCCCAGAGATAGCCCATGGGCGCCAACAGAACCGGGCAAGGGAGGCCCATAGTCTTCAGAAATAACAGGCCGCTGATGATAAACAGGCAAGGGGTCACTTGCCGCCGAATGAAGCAAAAGATTTCCACTATCTTTGGGGCTTTCAACCGATAAACCAAGAGGAGCAAAAGATGGTGATGAAGGCGCCAACATGCTTGCATCGCCAGCAGGGACGCCTTCCACAACTGCCACTAGATTTGCGCGAGAGAAATCGGAAAGATCACACGAGCCTTGCTCCGTGGAAAGTGGCTGTGGAGGCGCCAAAGTTCGGGTACCGCCAGTGGAAGAAAGACTCTAATCAGTCGCTAGGATCCCGCGTGGGATCTCGGTGATCGGCGTACGATTGCCATCCGAGGGAAGCTCCATGGAATGCGTCTGCGGGTTTCCTGGCAAGCACCCATTTTTCCGGGAGCCAATAGACGCAGGCGACTCGCGCAGCTCTACCACCGTTGCGCTGACGGCACCGTCCACCGGGGGCAGAGCTGCTGGGACACTGGCAGAGTCACCATGCACGCCTTCGTTGTGCTCTTGCTCACCCAGGTCGCCAAGATCACCAGCGGGCCCTGTACTGGGTTCCTCCAAATCCTGCCGAAGCCGACCAAAAGTGTTGCTCACCGGCACAGGAAGAATGGCAGAAGTAGTTTTTTCCTTTCTCCCATGAACTTTCCCTACAGGAATCCAGGAAGAAACATGGGGCTTACTGTTGTCAACAATTTCCCTGGAAGGCTGATTTGTTTGTTTTTCCTTGACAGGTAGCTCCCTATTGCCTTTGCAGTCTTCCGTTCGATGGCCAATCTTAAAACAACAGGAACAATACGATGGAAGTTTAGGATAAACTATCTCCTGCCAGAACCCAAAATCACCAAAACCTATCCACATTTTGTCCTTCCTGGGTTTGATAAGATCAACTTCTACACAGACCCTAGCAGCTTGGGTGTTTAGCATATTAGCCGTGTCATGTGCAACTTGAAGAACATGGCCAATGTTACAAGCAATAGACTTGATAAAAGACTCATGATAAAGATTTATAGGAAGGTCCGGAAGATCAACCCACACTGGAACAATAGAAGACTCCTTTTCTGGCTTGAAAGATGGTGTCCATTTGGAGAACTTAAACAGCTTTCCCATAACATACAGAGATTCTCTGAGAAGGAAAATTGTCCTCAGACGAAAACCTGCATAATAGGTGAGTTTGATTGATATTGCTAATAACAAAAGACTCACGCAAGTCACAGCGATTGGTGAGATGACTGCGTATCTCTGGATAAGATGGCTGCCCATGAGGAGTCTTGACAACAATGGCAAATTTTAGAGGGTAGAGGGAAGCCTCCACCTCTGCTTTGGAGAAGAAACACGCTGGGTCCCCTTTATCTGTAAAAGCCGGCGCATGGACGGGGATATCCACCTTTGGGAATGTCAGGGATGCTTGAATAACTTGCGCAAAGGAGCACAAACTTGGAGGACCATCAACCGCAGCCATGGGGATCAAGTCCCGGTGGGATGAGCCCACCTGCGCCGACCAGATCAACACCCCCCCCCCCCCCCCCCAAGGGGGAGGCGGCAAAAGAAACACCAAAACCAGGAGAGTTCCCAGAGCTTCTCTCTCTAGAAAACTAGAGAGAGGTACGTTCCTAATATACTGCTTTCATTCATATATTATCCACTTTTTTGTCGCCGGATTAGAGGACATTAATAAAACCTAAAACCCCACGACCACGAGTGACATGATTATGGCACGAGTTGCAACAAGAGACCAAATTGAGAGAGCCAACACAACACGTCATCACTTATTACGTAGAAGACATACTTTGCTACTACAACGCACACCATGTCCTATAGTTCACTACTACAGAACACCTGTGAACCCACACTAGAGAGCCAATTTTACAGATAGTTCCTCAGTAGTCTGCGGTGGCTCGGGGGGAAGCCCTCGGTCGTCTGACCGACCCTGTCATGGTCATCCCCGATGCCAGAGGATAGGATTGTTCATGGGCCGATTTGGTCCGGTTTGCAAATTTTTTTTACAAAATCGAACCTAACCGAACGAAATGTTTGAACCATTTTGAACCGAACCGAATTGGTTAGGTTTGGGCTTTATGGGCCTTGGATTGGGCCTGTCTGAGCCATTAAAGAGTTTTTTTGCTCAACGGTCACCACTGTGCAATTTTTTGAAAATAAAAAAAAATGGCTAGAAGACATGCTACCAGGCTAACAGCGGCCAACATTCTCTCTCACAATGTATTAAAACATATCAAAAATATATCAAAGATGGAGAGCCTAAAGATGTAAGATATTTTTTGCAGAAGAGGCAGAGGAGAGCTGCAGTCCTCTGTCAAAGATGGCGAGATTTGGTGGAAAATATTGGAGTCACACCTAGCAAGTGGATGTTAATTGCAGAAAATGGTTCTCAGTCTGGTGAACCAAGATTTGGTGACTAATGGAATCAAGAACAATAAGAGTAGCCAAAAACTCTTTCAATAAATTCCGGCAATTCTTTTGATGGAATCTACTGAATAGTGACATTTCTAGATTTCCTGAACAAGTAATAGTGACAATAATTGTCTAACATACATTCACACATACAATAATTGTCTAACATACATTCCCACATACATAATAATTGTCTAACATACATTTCCACATACATAATAATTGTCTAACATACATTCCCATTGTCTTGACTATTTAAAGTTTGAACTTTGAAGTTCTTTCCTTCCCCATTCTGAAATAAAGAAGCAAAAGATTAGCAAATAACAAAGCAAATAAGTTTAAGTGCTGGAACTAATGGAGAATAAGCTTAAAGGTTGGAAGGGTAGGTCCCTATCTATGGTAGCTAGGGTGCTGCTAGTCAAACATGCCCTTTCCACAATACCTACTTATTAGGCAACTGTGACTAATTTCATGAAAGCACATATAGAGAAGATGGAAAGACTCTACAGGGATTTCATCTAGAGAGGAAGCAAGGAAACCAAAGGCCTATATCTAGTGGGCTGGGAAGCTCTCAAATTACCAGAAGAGAAAGGAGGTTTTGGCATCACTGACATTATGAATAGAAATTCGACCATGATATTAAAGATGGTGGATAGAATCAGCATGGGAGAGGACGACTACTGGGTTGAATTAGTTAGAGATAAGTATATGAGGAAGAGGAAGCTCGAACACCTATATGTCTCAGTCCCTATATATGTCAGATACCTGGATAAGGGTCACTTGGGAATTAGAAACCACAAGAATGAATTTGCCTGGATGCACTACAAAAAAACAAACATTTGTCAGCGGTTGCAAGCTGCTGACGAATATAAAGAAATCGCTAACATATCGTTATGTCCACGCCTATCCATGCGCTGCTAAAGCCGCTGCCAAAAAGTCCGTGGACATAACTTATGTCAGCGGTTCCCTTCCGTCGCTGACATATATACCATTTGTCTGTGACTATTGAAGCTGTGGACATAAAGTATTATTGGCAGCGGTCGAAACGACCGCCGCGATAGAGTTTATAGCAACGGCTGTCAGCCGCGACCATTAGTGTATTATGGCCGCGGCTTGAAGCCACGTATATATGATGCTTTTATCAGCGGCTGAAGCCGCTGCTTTAAATGTTTATTGCCAGCGCTCAATGGGCCGCGACCATATGTTGTCATTTGTCAGCATGTCCTAGCCGCAGACATATGTCCATTTGGCAGCGGCTTTCCAGCCGCTGACATATTGTCAGAAAGAAAAAAAAAAAATTTATTTAATACAACACTCTATATTCATATATGAACCAACTGAATCATTCAATCACATATATTATCATTGAGCCACCACCCAGGCTCGCTGGATCATTCAATCACACACATACAATATAATGCATAAATATTGTTATATAAATATCCAGAACAGTAGAAAATGTGAGAGTGTAATAAAATAAGAGGGAAATCAAGAGACATGATCATCATGATCTAAATAATCATCTGCCGCCTCATCTGTCTCGCTATCACTCTCGCTCTGAACTGGAGGAGGTACATGCTGGGTACGTGCCTGTGACGCCTGTATCTGGGAGAGGAGTAAGCTCATCTCGTCCACCTTCGAAGCTACATTCTCCAATTGAGAAATCTTTTCTTCCATTTGATTCAGCTTCTCTGCCTGTGCTTTTAACTTCTCTTCTTGTGCATTTAATTGTTCTTGCATTATCCTTTCTCGCTCTGAACAGGTAGATGTTCCTGTAGCTCCATACCATGTGCTCAACGTCTCTCCACTACCCGCACAGCGAACACGACCAGGTCGATCTTTTCCCATGACCGAAATGAAGGCGTCCTCGGGAGTCGCTGTGGTGTGGCTCTCGGCATCAACGTTTGAGGAAGGAGCAATCATCTGAGTCATAACCTCCTACAGCAAAAGGTAGAGAAAAAATATTAATTATACAACTATTGTAATGAAAACATATTCACATAAAATAAATAGAAATAAAGTTGCTTACATATCGTCTCCTGCTCTCCTCATCTACCCAGCTCTCACTGCCGTCAGGTAAGTCTTTGCATCGACCCATCTTGAATACCTCAAGCCGATGCGGAGTACGTCCATGCATATTAGACTGTTTAAATTAAAGACATATAAGTAACTAATGAATAAAAGGGATAACATAGTTCATAAAACATAACTCACAAAATCATTCATCAACTGATAATGAGAAGTCCTACCCTGTCTATATGGCATAGACTGAGTGGCACGGTTTTGCTTATTTCGGTCAGCAACCCTCTAAAAAGACAAGAATAGACAGTTATTGTTCCATTTATAGAAACAAAATAATCATAAACAATTATATTCTAAGCATTTTAAATATTTCCCGCTCATCCCCAGTAGTCCACATCTCACACATTGTTTGCCAATCTGAGGAGTCAACACCTGCTGGGACGGACGCAATCGCATCATCTAAAGACTTGCCATTAAAATGCTGACATGAAAAATAAAATTTTTGTCAATATATAAACAAGTTTAAAAAATAAATTACATATGAAAATGAAATAGTATATTAACTTACTCATTTTTTTTGCTTGCTACGCCAGCTGCGATGCATGTCGCTCATGTGAGCAAGCATCTCCCTATTTGTTTTTTCTGTTCGCTCCCACTGATACGTCAACTGCAAAACAAAGTCACTCAATTATAAGAAAAATAGACACATATATACTATTCAATGTAAACAATAATTACCTGAAGATCTCTGAATATCAACTCCTTAGTCGCAACAGGCAGCTTCGCAAAATCTTTTTGCCAAATCTTACAATACATTTTTGATACAACGCCCATGCGACTCATAAAGTGATCTGCAGTAGGGTCCACGCCATATCCTCGGACGAGGGAGACATTCCATTGTTGTCCATCAGGTAGCCTCCTCTTTGTAACTCCCCTAGTCGGCCCTCGACGGCCAGTGCCCCTCCCCCAAGATGGTGCAGATGGTCCTGTTGAAATATAAATATTAAACATCATCAGAGAATATCTATTAAACAATGAATATAAAAGTTACACCAAATTAAAATATGAACCTGCTACAGAAGATGTAGATGCTGGTGAAGAGCCCTGAGGGCTAGAAGAGGGAGCTATCTGCTGAAGAGTCAGAGGGAGAGGAAGCTCCTGAGAGGTGGGAGCGGGAGGGAGCCCCTGAGATGTGGGAGGGGGAGGGATCACCTGAGAGGTGGGAGGGAGAGGGACCGATAGAGTCCGATGCCTCCGTGGGCGTGAGCCATCACGAGAAGAGCGCTCACTACCGGAAACCATCTATTAAAAAAAATTGTTAGTAAATATGTAAACATAACAAGTTAAAAAATTTATGTTAAAAATGCAATATAAATACTAATGTAAATAAATCACCTAAATATCAATATAATCGTCCACTCTTACGCTACTTTCTTGACATAGATCCACATCTTGAATTTCTCCTCTAATGGGAACATCAATCAGATTGTCCTGAAACGCTTCGTCACTTGGTTCTATATCATTCTCAGGAGCATTATCTTGCAAGTCGTAGTAATCACGTGGACGTGCTTTGACAGGAATGATCCATCCTTGTGTTGTGTTATCATTGATATAGAACCCTGTTCCACTTGACTTGCCAGGGAAAATGGTTCATCTGTATTGAGTCTTTCACGAGTGTTCAGACTGATAGTTCCATATTTATCTATTTTAAATCCTCTGTCTTTTCTATAAACATCCCACCAGTCACACTCAAATAAAACAACACGTCTTTGATTATCAAAATATATTTCCAATACATCATTTAGACATCCATAATATCCATCACATTCGGATTCAAGTTCTGCATTGACAATAACTCCAGACAACTGAGTGACCTTTGTTGCAACAATAGATGATGTACGAAACCTGAATCTATTTACAATATAGCCCGAGTGTGAACGTGCAAACCTTGAAGGTGTTCGTGCGAGACAGTATATATGAGGAGTGCACCGAGGATCATTTGCGTCGTACAAATCTTTCACATAAATTTGGAACCGCTTCAAAAAATTCCTTTCTGTATGGCTTGAACTCTCTAAACATCTCTTGTGTTCAAAAAAATATTCATCGATATCTTCAATCTATTTAAGAATGTACAGATGTGCCTTCTCAACTTCTTCTTCAGACAATATACGACTATTACCTGTTCCTGCTAAGAAACGTCCTGAAGACTTGAATATCGAACAACCTCCTTCATTATTGTCTTCAGAGGGGCCATCATAGTTTCTTTCCCTTCGATTAAAGCGAGTGTCAATACCCTCCATATACATAGAACAAAATGAGATTGTTTCCTCCATAAGATAGCCTTCAACAATTGAACCTTCTGGATGTGCCCTATTTAAAACATAGTCTTTCAATTTCTTCAAAAATCTCTCTATAGGATACATCCATCGGTATTGAACTGGTCCGGCAATTCTCGCTTCATATGCAAGATGTACAATCAAATGAACTATGACATCAAAAAAAGACGGTGGAAAAATTTGCTCCAACTTACATAATGTTACTGCAATATCACCTTCCAATGTAAGCAAACGATCAGATTGAAGAACTTTGGAACAAACATCTCTAAAATATATACTTAACTCTGTAATTGGGTCTGTCACATCTTGATTGACAATACCACGAATTGCCAAAGGCAATAATACTTGCATGCATATATGGCAATCATGACTCTTCAGCCCTACCAATTTTGACTTCCAATATCTACACATTTAATCAAATTGGAGGAATATGATCCATCTGGAACTTTTATATTACGCAGAAAGTTGCACACAGCGTTGTCTGCAATCTGTTCAATGTATATTTTGCCGCTGGTAACCTGGTCTTATTTTGATTGTCTGTCTGTGAATGAAATTATGGTCTTATTCCCCACTGTGCCATATCTAACCGTGCATTCAGACTCTCTTTGCTCTTTTCCCCACCAAGAAGATTCAAAGTTCCCAACAAATTGTTACATACATTCTTCGCAATGTGCATTACATCCAGGTTGTGCCGAATGAGTAGATTTGACCAATACGGCAGCTCTAAAAAAATTACTTTGTTTCTTCCATTCGTCTAAATTCTTGATATCCTTCTTAAAGTTTTTTCCAAATCTGATATGAGGAAGTTGAAGTTGTTGATTCCACAATGCAGCACCCGTTAACACTTCTGGACGCGTACGACGTTCAGCCACGCCATCAAATTTGTGTTGATACTCGGTGCCCTAGAAAACAAAATTTTCGACAATTGTGCAACCATTTTGAATTTGTATTATATGTGTATTGGGATTGTCTTCAAAATTTTGACAGCATCTCCCCACACTTCTCCAATATACCCCAAATATTTACTATTTTAACTATGCTCAGAAAGTCACTTGTATGAAATACAAGTGACAAGAAGAGCAGTTAAAATTAGTTGGTATATCGGAGAAGAGCGAAGAGACGCTACCAAAATTTTAAGACAATCACAATACACATATAATAAATTAAGAATGTACAAATGAATCAAATATCCATAGACTGTCCAACTTGGACAATTCAAGACTTTATGCTTGATATATGACATTACTATCTAAAGATAGTAAAATCATAAATCCTAACACAAGTCTTGAACGGGCAAAAATGAAAAAAAAGGTCCACTCATCTCACTCATTCATATTCATGCTTTCTCCGTCTTCTCATTCATACATCCTGTAAAGCAGAAAGTATACATATATGACATTCACACATACAATCACATCCTGCAAAAAATATGAGCCACCACCCAGGCTCGCTGGATTAGTTTAAACATGAGCCACCACCCAGGCTCACTGGATTAAATAAATATGAGCCACTACCTAGGCTCGCTGGTTCAACAAATATATATAGAGGGGATGGAAGGATTATCTGAGCAGAAAAGAGATCAAAACCTAAACAAGTTGTACCAATGAATATCTGCATTGAACAAGAAAAGTAATATGAGTGCATATGCAAGTTAAAAAAAAATCATGGTTCAACAGAAAAAGTCAAGGTCTAGTAATCAAGATCCAGTAAAATGGTAGGGATTAGCAAATGTACATTTGTCCACACACTGCCCAAGGTAAGATCCAGCAAGATTAACCCTTTGACTTTTAAATATCAAAGCAACTGAATAGTCTATAAAACAGATAGACAAGGTGGATACAATTTGAGTATTCGTGGACATTTTGGACAGTAGTTGATTTTAACAAAGTTTTCAGTTTCAGCAGGAATTCTCGATATTCAGAAACTCCAGTCTAATTCTCCTTGCTGTCGTTTTTACTCATCTCTATGAAGTATTTAGACTTCCTTTGTGCTTCTAGTTCAGATTTAGGCATGTGAGCTTTTTCTTTATTTTGGAATCTGGTAACTTTGGGTTCAAAGCTGAATATATATGGGTAGCCAAATTATTGTTAGGAATTTATGAGAACAAGAACTGACTGGGTAATGCAGTAATGTAGATCACTATTTCTTTTGTGGAGCTCAGATGCGTTAGTTGAAACCATTTATAACTTGTGGGGGTAAAATTCAGGATAACTTATTTTTTGACTTTGGGAAGGAAGTTAGTTTAACGTTGAGGGTTTGGGCAAATTTTGGGATATGAAGGGGTATGGGGTGGGTTAGCCTACAAATATGAAGACATTTATAAATAGAATCAGCTGGGGTTGGCATCACTAGTCAATCATAAAACAGATCTAGAGTAGAAGACACTTAAAACTAGGAGGATGCCAATTTTGTGCCTCTGAATGATCCTCAATTAGCATGTACAAACTTGGGAAGATATGCATTTAAAACTGAAGACCAACTATGTTATAGTTTGAAAGAGCACAAAAAAGGGGGGAAAACAATTTTAATTAACAATTATGACCTAGAATTTATATTTGAATTAAAATTCCTACAATTTAATTATCTATTGGTTTACATTATAAATTTTATATTATAACATGTACTTTTTCTGGTTAGGGAATATTATAGTTCACAATATTATTACTTTTATATTAACAAGAAAAGTAGCACCAGACTATCACCTGAAACTACCTCTTTGTTTAATTAGAAGGCCGACAAATTATGTTTTCTTACCAACCATCCTTCCAATAAGCCTTTTGGACATAAAACATTATGTATAATTTTGATATATTTGTCATTCCTTAAGGAAATAGCTGACCAGATATATGAAAGCATCAGTTAATCGAGTGAACTGTGAAAGCAAGTATCTAGCTAAGAATATGATTCTCATCTTATGAACATAAATATAGCTATAGGCATGAAAATTAAGTTCAGGTTGGCAACATGCCATAGCTCAACAGGAGGGGAGTATGATTCAGTGTTAAAAGTTCCCTTCTCAAGTTCCAATTCTTATATAAATCTAACATTTTGCTTTCTTCTTGTGTATCATAACAAACAAATTTATTGATGTTGCACTGTTTTCTATTTATCATATAGAGTAGTATATTCGGCATGATATATACTTCTCCGTTACTAAATAAATAATAAACAAGATGTAGATATTACTCAGAATTGTCTATGAAAGAAGGAAAATGAATGACACTTACCTGAATTGTATGATTGATTAGCAACGAATGATCAAGAGCTGGCTGCTTGTAGATATCAACGCAGTCAATAACGTCACCAGCAAACCATGAAAGATAGACATGGATAATTAAACTGTTTAAAAAATCACATTAATGGCGGTCTATACATGATTACGAAAAGCATATTTTGTCTGTATAATGAACTCTTGATTTTGTGGTAAAGTGATGATTTTTTTTTGTTCACATTTGGATTTCAAAGCTCTTAAGAATTGAAGATCACATAGTTTGGACCACATAGTTCTCTAAATTCTAGAAGAATTTTGAAAAATAATTCAGTCTGGGGAGGGAGGGGAGGGAGGGGATGGGGGGTAGGGGCACTGCTACTATGAGGAGATGGGGGATGGGGGATGGGGGATGGGGGCCGCCGGAGGGGAGGGGGCGGGGAGGGAGGGGTGGGGGCCGCCGGAGGGGAGGGGGCGGGGAGGGAGGGGGGCTGCCGCCGGAGGGGATGGGGGGTGGGGGCCGAAGTAGAGAGAGAGACTCACCGGGGTGGGGGCTGGCGCCAGAGGGGAGGGGTCCGGGGAGGGAGGGGGGCTGCCGCCGAAGGGGAGGGAGGGGATGGGGGGTGGGGGCCGCCGGAGGGGAGGGGGCCGGGGAGGGAGGGGGGGATGGGGGGTGGGGGCCACCGGAGGGGGGGACAGGGGGAGGGAAGGGGGGTGGGGGCCGTCGGAGGGGGGGGGTAGAGAGGGAGGGGATGGGGGCCGCGGAGGGGAGGGGGCCGGGGAGGGGGTGGGGGCCGCCGGAGGGGAGGGGGCCGGGGAGGGAGGGGTGGGGGCCACGGAGGGGAGGGGGCGGGGAGGGAGGGGGGGGCTGCCGCCGGAGGGGATGGGGGGTGGGGGCCGAAGTAGAGAGAGAGACTCACCGGGGGTGGGGGCTGGCGCCAGAGGGGAGGGCGTCGTCGGAGGGTCGCCGGCCGTCGGCGCCGTCGGAGGTCGATCGAGGAGTCGCTGGCCGACGGGAAGGGGGAAGAGAGAGATAGAGCGAGAGAGCGAGAGAGAGAGCATGCGAGGAGGGGGAAGAGAGAGAGAGAGCGTGCGGGGTTATTTAGGCGGGGCAGGGGAAAATATGGCAGCGGCTACAAAGCCGCTGCCATATTATTATTTAGCAGCGGCTACAATGAGCCGCTGCCATATGTATTAATTTTAATTAGAAAATTAAATATATTACTACTTGCATCAATATATATATATATATATAATATTATAAATATGGTTATTTAATAGGAATCCCTATCAAATATTTTACTTATTTTTTAGTTCATGGCAGGTTGTAATTCATTACAGTAAGTGTTATCCCATGTTACAGTATACATTAATTCAGTTCTGTTATAGTAAGGTCCTCTCTATTACAATTAGAAATTCCTAATTAATTTACCCTTATAAATATTACTATATCTATTAATGTATTATCTTGTGATGATACCAAATAATTGTGTATGGACACCTAAACAGCATGTGTCGGCACTAAAAGAGGATCGAACGAGAAATTAATTCAGGCAATGAACAGTTAAGGCACAATAATATGATCAAATTTAATCGTAATGATAAAAAACTGGTGTTGGCTTTTAATGCTTAGGTCAGCTGGTATAAGAAAATCTAAATTTTCAATTGACAAGAAAAATTGATATTGACTTCTAATTTCTATGTCAACTATGTCGATCACTATAAGCAGAGGATAAACAAAAAAAAATAGTTTAAACTTCATCATCATCAGTACTTCTACCATAGGTTAGAATATCTTTGGATCTTAATTCTTACTCTTACATTTAAGTTTGATCAATATACATACATATATATATGTATATATATATATATGATCGTTGAATCAGAGACTACATCTCATCAAGATCTCTATTATTATAAGTAAATTATAATTACTCTATTAAATTGATTCATTTTTAAAATCAGTCGGTTGAATTTGATTCATATTTAAAATCTGACCATGTGGACTCGTCATCTTAAACCAGTATGGATGAAGACACAGGGCGACCTACTTGAGGACACAGGTCGATCTACTTGAAAACCTAGGTCGACCTACTTGAAAACCTCGGTCTACCTACTTGAGGACAGGTCGACCAGCTTGAGGATACATGTCGACCTAGTTGAGGATAGGTTGACCTACTTGAAGACCTAGGTCGACCTGCTTGAGGACAGGTCAACCTACTTGAAGACCCATGTCGACCTGCTTGAAGACATGTCGACCTACTTGAGGACACATGTCTACCTGCTAGAGGATAGGTCGACCTATATATACTTGAAGTCCTAGGTCGACCTACTTGAAGACCCAGGTCGATTTGCTTGAGGACAGGTCGACCTACTTGAAGACCTAGGTAGACCTACTTAATGACACAGGTCGACTTAATTACTTGAAAATCTAGGCCCGATACTCATTTTATTTAACAAAGTCAAATGGTGCGAAAACAGACTTAAAGTCCTTCGACACTCGGAGGTAGAAGATGTTTTCAATCACGAGACTAGTATGCCTGCGCTATGCGATTGACGATTCATCTCTCGTCACCACCGCTCGAGTATCACTTGGCAGCACTTGAATTTGCAATATACATGCATATACATGAGAACATGATAAAAATTCAAAGAACAATAAGATTTTGTGATGGATCACAAATATATTTTCACAAACTATTTCATGATATATATATATATCTCTCTCTCTCTCTCTCTCACACACACACACACACACACACATATATATATATATAATATATATATAGATCAGTTGATCAGTTCGCTTCATGGGTATATTTTTTTCAAAGATATAAATTTTTATGTCCTCAAATTCTAATTATTAGATGTAAGTTTGATAAACACATAGAATATATATAAAACACGTATGTATATATGTTCACTAAATTTCTGTATATTTATATGATAAGCTAGTGATACATATATATTTATATTTGAAATTACAAGTATAATATCTAGCACAAATATACATATATATTACAAATATAAAAAACATATATATATATATAATATATCAATCACTAAACTAAAATAAGTGATTATTAAGAAAATTTATCTTCTAGATATTTCTGATTTGATTTATTTTTTTATTTTAATGAATGAATAAAATAGAATTTTTATTTTGTCAGCACTTTGTAGCCGCTGACTAATACTGTCAGCGGCTTTCTTTAGCCGCAAATATCTAATGTATGTCAGTGGTTTTTAAAATGCAGACAAAAAATATATATATCAGCGGTTTCGGAAGCTGCTGAAGAATATATGTCCGCAGTTTTATGTAGCCGCGGCCTTAACTATACATTTGTCCACGGTTACATTTTATCCGCTGACGTATGCTTAACTTTTTTCAGCGAGTCGCGATCACCGCAGACAAAACATCTTTATAGCAGCGGTCTGTAATAGCCGTTGCCTTATATCTCTTTTGTCCTTGAATTTTCAGCCACGGACATATAGTCGTTGATAAATGTTGGTTCTCTTGTAGTGCTGCCTAAAGATGGGAAAATCATCAACATACACTGGGACAATTGGAACTATGGTAGATCAATACTGAATAGATGGTGGTTGGAATATGACATAGAGGCAGTGGGAGTCTAGGAGATGATGATAAATTGTAGCTATGCACTTTCTCAATGCCAACAAAGCAAAAGATTAGCAAATAACAAAGCAAATGAGTGCAAATGAGAAAAATACCTAGATGAAGTGTAAATAATTTACCATGGTTCCACCATTAATGTTCATGCAATGTCAATAACATAACTGATCCCATTGGACACCTCTAAATCACTGACATGCAAAAGCTTTCAACATTTTTAGAGATGAATTTTGAGTATCTTACTCATCATAATTTCTAGTATGAATGCAACGTCCAACCTCAGGAACTTTAATCTTATCCCTCAACATTAACATGTGTATATCCTTGTGTTTATGGCCAAACTTTATTCAGATGAAACGGAAAACAGATGAAAGAGGGTTATATTTTTAGCTGAAGCCATATCTAGAGAAGAGAGCAAATCCACTTAAACAATAAACAGACAGCATAAAACAGAATGAAGACCATGTATTGTATAAAGAATTTACCATGCTTCCAGCCTCACATACCATCACTAGCAGCTCGTAAATCAGGTGCATTTTCAGCATTCATTATGTCAACCAATTCGGTTTTGCACTAGAACTAGTGCAGATAAGCCAATATAGAAATTGAGAGCAACTTGCCTTTACTTATTTCTTTTGTGTTTAGGATAGAACTCTCATAAGAAATATTAGGAAAAGCCTGCAAAAACATAGTAAATAAAGAAAATCCTCCTTCTGACTGTGATAAATGGGGAAAAGAGTAATAATTTTAAGTGTCAATGAATTGATATGGACATATAATGGACCTTTGAAGTTCTTTCCTTCCCCATTCTGAAATAAAGAAGCAAAAGATTAGCAAATAACAAAACAAATGAGTGCAAATGAGAAAAACACCTAGATGAAATGTAAACAATTTACCATGGTTCCACCATTAATGCTCATGCAATGTCAATGACTTTAGGTGCCAAAGTAACACTTGACAATTCTGAAAAAATAAATAACATACATTAGTAAACAAAAGTTAACACTTTATATACATTAATATGTACATACCTTCATCTAGTTGTTCAATATCATCTAATTTCTCTTCAACATTGACCCGATCTTTTGATGTTCGAATCCAATCTTGAGTGCAAATGTGATCTTCCACTATCCTAGGAGACAAAGAACTCCTAAATGCATCAAGGACATGACCACCAGTACTAAATGCAGATTCAAAAGCCACGGTAGAAATAGGAATAGCAAAAATATCACGTGCCATTGTTGAAAGAATTGGAAATCTTGCACTATTGAGTTTCCACCACGATAGCATATCAAATGTCCCCATGTTTTCTTCTGTATCTTCTTCCAAATATTTCACAAGTTCAGATTTCACATCTCCATTTTCTTTTTTAGCTTTGTGTTGCTTGTACTTGTTATGGTAAAGTGGCATATCACCATATGTGGTTGCATTAGAACTTGAAGCTAGAGTTGACACTTGAACCACATTCCTTTGTTGTCCACTTGATGTTCCATACATATTTTTATACTCATCATACATAGCAAAAAGAGATGTCTTCAATTTCTCTCATAGCCTTCTCAACATCAAACATTTCACTAATCGAAAACTCAACATAATCCAATTTGAATCGTGGGTCAAGAACAACAGCAAAAAACATCATGAGATTCAATTTTTCAAGATTTCCCCAATATTTGTTAAATTATTGTTTCATCTTAAATGCCATATCTCCAAATGCTTGATCATTACTAGTACACCATTCCTTTAAGAGATACTCAACATTGCTAAGCTCATGCAAATAAGTGTTGGAAGTGACATACAAAGTGTAACATTCTGGGCTTTCTGGTTTCTCTGTTGTGTGTTTGGATGACTGGCCGCTAACGCGTCCGCTCTGGGCAATGTGTTACTGTCGCGTCGTAGGTGCCCGACGTGACAGTCATCTGTGTCGTGACCAGTGGTTCCGTCGCGATCTTGTCATGCCTTGTTTCCCTGTCGCGTCTTCGTGTCGCGCCTGGTCAACGGGTCACGACAGCGTTCTGCCTTTTGGTCGTCTGACACTTGTCAGAAGGGCAGGTGTGTCAGGGCAATCTGTTTGGTTGTTGTGGTGTCCTTATGGGACGCATTCGGGTCACGGTGTGGGCGACCATTGCGTTAAGGTTGGTAACGTGACGCTCCGCCCCGACGCGTCTTTCGGACCGAAGGCTAAAAGCCTTGGCTGACGCCCCTTCTTTCTTCTTTTCCCCTTTTCCTTCCCTTCCTCCTCTCCGAGGTGGGTAGCCTCCTTCCCCTTGTTCTCTGACGATTGGAGCTTGGTGGCAGTGCCGGCGGCTCGTGGTGGAGTGGCGGAGCGGCGAGGAGCGAGGAGGAGGCGGCCGTGGCTTCTTGAAGACCCCTTTGGGGGTTCGGTTCGTCATTTCTGTAGGGATCTCTTGTGCCCTTTCCAATCCAAGTGATTGGGAGTCCTTTTGGTTTTTAGCATGTCTTTACAGCTTTCCCTATGCTCCCCTCCCCGTGGTTGTGCAATTTGTTGTGTGTGGGCGACCCCGGGATGTAGCATCCCTGCGGTCTGCCTCCCAACTGATGTCGCGACCGCAGTGCACATCGCAACATCAGAGGAGGTGTCCCCTTGGTCGGGCGCGACCTTATTGCGGCGCGGTTAGCCGTCGCGATAAGAGTCGTGTCGCGACCCAGTTTCCTGTCGCGACAGGGTTCTTGTCGCGACGCGCTTATCGCGGTTGCCCTTCCTGTCACAATGGGATCGCAACGGGCTAGGAGGGCGCGACAGCACCAGGCTTGCCTCAAGTGGTTTCGTGACCTCGGTTGGCATGTCGGCGTGTGCCCCAGGGCAGGGTTGCCCTTAGGACCTTCTGGTAGGGAACGCGACAGGTTGCCTCCCTCCGTTCAGTGACCGAAGGTGACACCTTTATGGTCGTGTCCTAGCGGCGGTGCTAGGAGGCTCGCGTCTGTCTAATAATTGATTGTCTGTCTGTCAATCGATTATTAGAAGAGCGGTGGTTTCTTTTCTGTCTAGTGGTGTTCCGGTTTCTCGGGCCGTGCCGTGTGCCGGCGTTGGCCGACGGCCCTTCTGGGGGTTTCCAGAAGGGATGCCATGCGTGCCTGTGCCTGCTGGGCTTGTCTTGGTTACAAGCTAGCTGTGTTGTTTTCTGTGGTGGTTGCCCCGCCAGTTCTCTTTCACTCGGTGCTAGGCACTTGAGGGCTTGTCCATGAGACAGGTTGTTACCATTACCTGGGACCCCCATCCTCGGGAGCCTGTTGAGGGAGTTCTCCGGGCTACGAGCATGCTCGAGTCGACAGCCTAGTGTGGCGGACTTGGAGCGGAGGGGAAAATGGTGGGGACAGTGGTGTAGAGTCGCTTGTGGAGCTCCCTTAGCTGGGTCTGTGTCTCCGAGGTTGTTGTGACGCTCTTTCGGTGCGGACCAACTAGTCCTTCTCACTGCCTCGCTCTGCGGTGGTTCCGGAGCCACGTAGGGAGGGTAGGCGTGGGGCAGCTGTAACGCCCCAGCACGGAATATCGGAGCGGAATTACAGTATTAAATAGTACAGAGCGAGAATAAATGACAAACCATTGCACAAATGGAAATAATATCAAATAACCTTTAATTTCATTAATATTTCATCAAACACCATGACCTAACTATTACATCAACTGATCAGAGCCATAACTAGGGCCCAAAGTACTTTATTCAAATCCAACCAATACATAAGGACTAACTGACTTATAACTATACTAACTAACTACTAAAGCAAATGGATGCTGAATCTAGTCACTCTTGCACATCGTCCTCGTACCCATCCTCGTGAGTGTGGTCACCATCCGACTCACCTGAACACAAGCATAAAATACGTAAGATGAGCGAATAACGCTCAGTAGGACTTAATATCTCATGAGAACAAGCATGCTTTAAATAATTAATGTCTTAAATGACAGGGTAACGAAAGAGCATAGCCATGTAGAGCAAGTAACGATAGCAAGAGAGCAATAGCACTGGTATAGTGAAAATAGCACAACGATAACAATAATAGAATGGCCACGTAACGATAATTGCACTTGTATAGCACTTGAATAGATAGCACTTTGATTGTCAACGATTAATTGTTATAGTATTAAATGGCACTGGATGCATGCCGTACACATCCTAATCTTGTAACCCTTGCAAGAAAATAGCACTCTTCGGGAGCTCTCCCCAGGACAAGACCGGGCCCTATTGTACTGGCATATAGCACTTGTTATTTTAGACAATCAATTGTATGGCCAAATAGAGTACAAGAAGAGATGAGAGTAATAGACGAAATAGATGAGAGTACAGAGTGAAAGTGAATAGATGAGAGTAACGAGATAGGGGTATAATCATAAAAAGTCGTTAAACCACGATAGTAATAGTTGCACAGCACCAGGTCGGTTACGGAAGTCTGGTAGAAGTCACATCCGCCCACTAGTCGTTATATAATAAATGGTCCAGCGTGAACACAAGGTAAGAAAGAAACACTAATTAAGGTCGTTTGGACCGTACTGATCCCTAGGGGTGTAACGAGTTTTAAGGGGTACAACCAGCTCGTCGGCTAAGGACGTGTGCCAAAGCCAAGAAGACTTACGGAGGCCTTGCCAAGGATTCCCTGGTCCAATCAGGAGTCTTCCCAGTGGAGAGGTGGTCCATGTCAAGAGAGTGTGTAGAAACGAGGGTCCGTCGTGCCTTGAGTGCTCGAAGGCCGAGGGAAACGGTAACGGTGTATAAAACGCGCGAGTAAAACGAAGACAAGTGTAATTATTTAAAATAGGGAAATTTAGTAATTGATTTCACTAATTTATCAGATACATTATTGCGTGAATTAATAAGGTCTCATGGCAAACATGAATGTTTAGTGTGTGCATGTGTAAGAAATCAAGAGCATGTATGGTCGTGCACATGGCTTTTAAAACTAATTAATATTATGTGAATATTACCCATTAATAATTTACAGGTCGTACTGTTCATGAGGGTGCTTAATTAGGGTTTAACAGAAATTGATGGGGGTTAAATAATAGGGTCATGAAGGCAAATCAGGGTTCTGGCCGCTCTGTTGATGTCGCGACGCAAGGTGCTGTCGCGATCAGGTCGCGACATGGCTGACCAGCAAGATCAACTTTTAGGTCACGACGGAGTTAACAGTCGCAAGCAGGTCGCGACACTACGTCCGGTCATGTTCTGCTGAACCGGGTCTTGGGGTGAACCGGGGGCAGGTCGCGACATGTCGACTCGTCGCGTTCAGAATGCGACGGCTCTTCCTATCGTGACCCCCTCTGATATCGTGGCAGGTCGGGCCGTCGCGACACCAGAAGGCCGCCCGAGCCCAAAAAAGGGGTTTTGCCCTTTTTCCAGATAGGGTTCCTCCCTTCAAACCCAATACAGGGCTACTCTAAAATGCTTATCAAATCGCAGGAAGCCTCAAAAATCATGAAACAAGTTTTAAACGAAAGAGAACATGGAGATCTATCACTGCTAATGATTAATTAGAAAACCATCATGTATAGGGCATGCTTTGACTAGGTTACTTTTTGTTAACCTAAACATGCATAGTCAAAGATCAACGAATTAATTAGCGATGGATACATGATGAAAATTAGGGTAACTAGGGGCATTTGAAAGCCAACAACACGTAGTATTTATGAGAATATTCGCATGGCATGGGATCATGTACATGCATGGATTGAAGGCAATAATGTAGGTTTGGGTACATGGAATAACAGGGTTTCATAGAATTAATTCTCTTTCATGGATAAACGAAAAATATCAAAACCATAGGGCTTTCGAAGAGGATGATGAAGGCTACGTAGGGTTAAAGTTTCACGAGTTTAGCTTGAGAGATTGCCTACCTTTCGTTGTAGTAAAGAAAAGCTAGGGTTTTGGACGAAAAACGAGATGAATTCCCTTGCTCCAAGCTCCTTCCTTCCTTGCTCCTCGTCCACAACCTCCTCTCCTCGTCCTCCAAAGTCCCAACAACGAAATGAGACTTGGTGGGGCCGAATTAGAGGTGTATAGGGTGGTTTAAGAGTCCTAATGCATTCAAACTCTTCTATCCTTTTCAAACTCCTAATTTCCTAATTATCTCCCTATTTCTTGGTTTATCCACCTAATAGGATTGATGAGAGGTTTAATTTCTAGGGTAAAGGGTTAGGGTAAGATTAGGACTCCTTTTTAGGATATATATGGCTTATTTAATACTTATCTTACCCCTTTTATTATTTACTATTATTTTAAATCCGAATTTCACCTAATTAGCTCCCATCATGTGTTGGGCTCTCCACATTTGGGCCCACTCTATCATGTTTGGGCCATTATTATAACCCATTCCTAATTTTGGTTAATGGGTATAGTTTTAATTCACTTAAATTCTATTTATCCCTTTTTTATTCTAATTAATTCTATTTTTCTCATTTATTAAATTAAAATTTTTATTTTATTGCGATTTTAAAAATCAAGGTTGCTACATCCTCCCCCTCTTAAAAAGAATTTGGTCCCCAAATTCATATGATTGTGAGAGGAAGAGTGACTTACTGAATTACTCCGGATAATTCCGTCGCATTAGTGCTTCGGGCTCCCACGTGGCTTCTTCGACTTCGTGATTTCTCCAGAGTATCTTGACCATGGGTGTAGCTCGATTCCGAAGTTGTTGCATCGTCTTGTCTAAGATCTTCACTGGTCTTCCTTCATAGGTCATGCCTTTGTTCAAAATAATGTCATCATAGCTGATTACGTGTGACGGATCATACATGTACTTCCTTAGCATTGACACATGGAAAACATTGTGTACTGTTGAGAACTGAGGAGGCACTGCCAAGCGATACGCCACCTCACCAACTCTATCCAAATCCTTAAATGGACCTATGAATCTTGGCCTTATCTTGCCTTTCGTCCCAAACTGTTGGAATCCTCATGTCGGGGATACTTTCAGCATCACGTGATCTCCAATCTGGAATTCTAAATCTGTTCTTCTTTTATCAGCATAGCTCTTCTGCCTGGACTGAGCTATCTTAATCATGTCTCTGATAATCTGTATATCCTTGCTAGTTGTCTGTACCATATCGGGTCCCAACCACTGTTGTTCACCTACTTCATTCCAACACACTGGCGATCTACAGCTTTTGCCGTACAGTGCTTCGAATGGTGCCATCTTAATGCTGGCCTGAGAACTGTTGTTGTAGGCGAATTCAATTAGGGATAGCTGCTCATTCCAATATCCTTCAAAGTCTATGGTGCAGGCACGTAGCATGTCTTCCACTATCTGGTTTGTCCTTTCTGTCTGTCCATCCGTCTATGGGTGGAAGGTAGTGCTGAAATTGAGTTTCATGCCCAATGCAGTCTGAAGTCCCTTCCAGAATCTAGAAGTGAATCTGCGGTCACGGTCTGAGACTATAGACACTGGGACTCCATGTAATCTCACAATTTCCTTCACATATAAGGCTGCAAGCACATCAACACTCCAGGTGCTCTTAATGGCAAGAAAATGTGTGGACTTAGTCAAACGGTCCACAATAACCCATATAGCATCAAGTACACCACGAGTTCGGGGTAAACCCATGATGATATCCTTGCAAATACTTTCCCACTTCCATTCGAGTATGTTCAGGGGTCTATGTACACCCGCAGGATGGCGATGTTAAGCTTTTACCTATTGGCATGTGAGGTAGTGCGCGACATGCTCAGCCACCTCACGCTTCATGTTTGGCCACCAAAATGACCTTTTCATGTCCTGGTACATCTTGGTTGTGCCTAGGTGAATGGTATACTTGGTCTTGTGGGCTTCATCCATTAGCTTTCTTTTCAGCTCCTCATTGTCAGGCACGCATGTCCTGGCTTGGAATAATATTCTTCCATCAAACGATGGAGAAATCGGCTTGTCAGCTATGGTCTCCCTGCTGACTAGGAATGGATCATTTGCCTGTTATTCTCTGATCTTGACAATGATGTCGGGTTGAGCTCTAAGATGAACCACTAACATCTTATCACTTCTTTTCTCAATATTCAGATCCAGTCTGGCAAATTGTTCTAGTAATTGCATCTCGCCCTTGACTAAACAAGATAAAGATGCTGCTAGTTTTTTACTAAGTGCATCAGCTACTGCATTACCTTTACTTGGGTGGTATTGAATGTTGAAATCAAAATCCTTCAAGCACTCCAGCCATCTCCTTTGTCTCATATTAAGCTCCTTCTGGGAAAACAAGTACTTTAGACTCTTGTGGTCGGAGTAGACAATAAATTGCTCACCATAAAGGTAATGCCTCCATATCTTGAGTGCAAATACCACCGTGGCTAGCTCTAAGTGATGGACAAGATAATTGACTTCATGAGGATTTAACTGTCTTGATGAATATGCTATCACTTTCTCATTCTGCATCAACACACAGCCTAGATCGATTCCAGATGCATCAGTGTAGACTGAGAATCCTTCGCCTTCAACTGGCAACGCGAGGACAGGTGCAGAAGTCAACAATTGCTTGAGTGTCTGGAAGCTCTTCTCGCACTCCTTGCTCCAGACGTATGGGTTCTCTTTCCGCGTAAGACGCGTAAGAGGTACAACTATCTTGGAGAAGTCTTTTATGAACCGCCTGTAGTAACCAGCCAGTCCAAGAAAACTTCTGATCTCGGTAACATTAGTCGGCCTTTCCCAGTTGAGCACGGCTTCTACCTTGGAAGGATCGACACTGATACCATCCTTAGAAATAACATGGCCTAGGAATGACACATCCTCGAGCCAGAATTCACACTTACTCAATTTGGCGTAGAGTTTGTTGTCCCGCAATATCTGCAGAGCGATCCTCAGATGCTCCTCATGTTCTTCTTTGGTCTTGGAGTATATGAGAATATCATCAATGAATACCATGATGAATTTGTCGAGGTAGGGACAATATATGTTGTTCATCAATTGCATAAAAGCTGCAGGAGCATTGGTTAGTCGAAAAGGCATAACTACAAATTCATAATGACTGTACCTGCTCTTGAAAGCTGTCTTGTAAATATCTGCATCTTTAATCCTCATCTGATGATATCCCGATCTAAGGTCAATCTTAGAAAAGTATTTAGCTCCTGATATCTGATCAAACAATTCATCAACTCGAGGCAGAGGGTTCTTGTTCTTGAGAGTGAGATGATTTAACTGCCTGTAATCGATGCATAATCTCATAGATTTGTCCTTCTTCTTGACAAACAACACCGGTGCTCCCCAAGAAGAAGTACTTGGTCGGATAAATCCCTTTTCCAGCAGTTCCATTGATTACTCCTTTAACTCTTTCAATTCAGCGGGGGGCATCCTGTAGGGTTGGCGTGAAATCGGTGTGGCTCCAGGTATGAGGTCAATTGAGAAATTGACATCTCTTTCAGGTGGTATGCCTGGCAGCTCATCGAGAAACACATCGGGGTATTCTTGCACGATATGGATGTTTGATATCTTAGATGATTTCTTCTCAACCACAATTGCGGCAAGAAATGCCATACAACCCTTTCTTATCATGTTATGTGCTTTAATAGGAGAGATGAGAGACAAGCGCCTCTTGTGTCTACGTCGTGAAGGTCAACTTAGGGAATTTACTAAAAGAAATTTTCCCTCTCCTACAATCTATGATAGCCCCATACGTGGATAGCCAATCGGCTCCCAATATGACATCATAGCCCTCCATGGGCATACAGATCAAGTCTGCTCTCAGATTGAGTTCCCCAATCTTAACATCAGCTAATGGAAAATATTTATTCAATTGAGCCTTTTCTCCCAGTGGTGTAGTAACAGGCAATTCAAATTCCATGGATGTGGGTTTTTCATTTAATGTATCAGTAAATGCTTGTGACATAAACGAATGTGTTGCGCCAGTATCAAACAAAACAAATGCTGATGAGAAAAGACGGATAGAGTACCTTCAATGACTCCACCTTCCTCGGTGGTTTTCACCTCTTGCAAGGCATGCAGTCGGCCGGGCTTCCTCTATCCCGCAGGATGCTTCTCATTCTCTTTCAGCAGAAGGCAGTCAGGTATACGGTGCTCTCGACTACCACAATGAAGGCATGCGCCTACCTTCCTCCAACACTCCTCTGTAGTGTAACCCAGCTTGTCACAATGCTTGTATCAAGGCGTGTTGTTCGGAGCAGTAGGGGTGGGGACTTTGGGCCTCCGCTCCTGGTTTGGCCCGTCAGTGATACTAACGCCTTTCTTGCCGTTAGTGGGCTTGCTCGGTGCTCCGGATGTCTGCTCCTTCTTTACCATTCTACCTTTGATGCGTTTGGTGAGTTCGGTCGCATCCTCCAGACATTTGGCTTTCTTGACCATCTCCGGATAAGTCTGAATATCAAATGGTGCCACTTGTGTGATATAAGTGGGTCTGAGCCCGTTGAGGAATCTCTTCACCTTCATCCTCTCAGTGCTCACCAGATGATTGGCATATCGTGCCAACCTGGAGAACTGAGCTTCATACTCAGCAACAGTAAGGCTCCTCTGCTTCAGTGCTGCGAACTCGACAGCTTTCCTTTCTTAGACCCGTTCAGAAAAGTACTTGGAGTTGAAGTGTTCCTTGAACTCATTCCATGTGAATTGTGCATCTACCCTTGTTGCCTCAATGGAATCCCACCACGCACGGGCATCCCTCTCTAGCTGGAATGTCGCTAACAGAAGTTTGTCACCATCCGCGCATTGCATAACGCGAAAGATACGCTCTATCTCCTTGAGCCAGTTCTCGGCCTCATCAGGATCAGTAGACCCACTAAATCGAGGCGAGTTGAGATTGCGGAAAGTTCCGATTTAACTCTCAGCTCCTCGGTTATTGTTGTTATTAGCTCCAGCAACCTGGAGTAATGCCTGAGTAAGCTGTTGGATTGTGTCTTGCATGTCACGGAGTTGAGCACGCTCCGCTGCCATTGCTAATGTTTAAGTTCCTTCAAAGGAGAATTTAAATGTAAGTCATTGAGGTTGTACTAAGTTTGTGTGTGTGTGAGTTGATTTTTTTATCTTATTACCCTTGGTTCTACCCATCTCACATAGGTACGGAATTTAGACTCTAAGTCAAGGCAGGTCAAACCTAGATCATCCTATACTTAAGAATAACCTAGGCTCTGGTACGGAATTTAGACTCTAAGTCGGAGCGGAATTACAGTTATTAAATAGTACAGAGCGAGAATAAATGACAAACCATTGCACAAATGGAAATAATATCAAATAACCTTGAATTTCATTAATATTCCATCAAACACCATGACCTAACTATTACATCAACTGATCAGAGCCATAACTAGGGCCCAGAGTACTTTATTCAAATCTAACCATACATAAGGACTAACTGACTTATAACTATACTAACTAACTACTAAAGCAAATAGATGCTGAATCTGGTCACTCTTGGACATCGTCCTCGTACCCATCGTCGTGAGTGTGGTCCCATCCGACTCACATGAACACATGAATGAAATACGCAGGCTGAGCGAATAATGCCCAGTAGGACTTAATATCTCATGAGAACAAGCATGCTTTAAATAATTAATGTCTTAAATGGTAGGGTAACGAAAGAGCATAGTCATGTAAAGCAAGTAACGATAGCAAGAGAGCAATAGCACTGGTTTAGTGAAAATAGCACAACGATAACGATAATAGAATGGCCACGTAACGATAATTGCACTTGTATAGCACTTGAATAGATAGCACTTTGATTGTCAACAATTAATTGTTATAGTATTAAATGGCACTGGATGCATGCCGTACACATCCTGATCATGTAACCCTTGCAAGGAAATAGCACTCTTCGGGAGCTCTCCCAGGACCAGACCGGACCTATTGCACTGGCATATAGCACTTGCTATTTTAGACAATCAATTGTATGGCCAAATAGAGTACCAAGAAGACTGAGAGTAATAGACGAAATAGATGAGAGTACAGAGTGAAAGTGAACAGATGAGAGTAACGAGATAGTAGACGAGATAGGGGTATAATCGTAAAAAATTGTTAAACCATGATAGTAACAGTTGCACAACACCAGGTCGGGTACCGGCAGTCTGGTAGAAGTCACATCCGCCCACTAGCCGTTCTATGAACACATACTAAATGGTCCGACGTGAATGCAAGGTAAGAAAGAAACAGTAAGATGGCGTTTGATAACACTTAATTA
>JACBKR010001472.1:0-43298 GCA_014218235.1 Colocasia esculenta | reverse complement strand
TAATTCTCGATTTCATGCTTAATAAATAACCTAGCATGCCGTCTATTGTTCATAAAGCAAAACCATCAAAACACACCAAACACTGCCATCACGCAATCAAAGGCTGAATGAAATCTCCCTACCTCCACGAGAACACTCAAACCGGCTACGGCACGGCGTCTCCCCCTCAATGCACGTCCCAGTCGGAGAGCGCGACGAGAAAAACACAGAAAACCTAATCGCCCAACAGAGCCGCAGCAGCTCCTTCCCTGGTCGAGCATGTCACGCCCCGATATTTAGCAGCGGAATAAATACCGGGGGACGTGAACGATACAAACCGGCGTATCACAGTTGAATAGGCAGAGTCACAATCGAATATATAACACATTCAAGACTATAATATGGTCACCAAAGTATACTTTATTTCATTCCATTCAACTAGATAAACCTCACATAAGAAGAATCAACCAAAGGGTTATTAATCAAATACAACTTCTCTAATACATCACTATTCATAGACTAAATTTCTATTTCTAAACTGTCATCTATTTCTAGGACGGGTGCTCGTCACTCTTGCCCAGTCCCATCTGACTCACTGGTTCTTCATCACTACCTGAAAAAGGGCAGGATGATAGGGGTGAGCGAACTAGCTCAGTAGGATTTATATCTCAATAACGTGCGGGCACTATATACATGATTAACATTTTAAATAGGCAGATATGCTTATGAATATGCTGACAATGCATGCTTTTCTAACAAGTTGAATAGCATAGTAGAACGGATATCATATCAAATCAATTGTCGAGTTCCATATACAATGGACAGATAATTCAAGAATAAAATCATGTCGAAAGATTGGCCATATTCAAGCAGAGCTCATGTGTTCACAAGAACAAACGTATCATATCATGTCAAGTCAAACTTATCAAGTCAAACAGAGGCACATTTTCACAATCTTGCATGTCAGTTGTGCTATGCCAAGCACCAAGAGTCCATACTCCCGCGGTAACAAGTACGTTGGGGCGCTCCTCCCCAGGACCGGACAGGGCCCTATTGCACAGCATTGGATCAAGTTTTGGACCGGAGTCCCACGTTGTGCCGAACAAACATATTCATATTATGGCCACAGAGTTTCAATGACAAGCTCATAGTAAAAAGAACATGATCATTCATAGAGTCAAGGAATGACAAACAGCTCAAAAGAACAAGGCAGGATAACGACGTATCTTATGTTTCATAGTTCATTAATGTCTTGACATGAGGTGTTTCTAAAGACAGATCATATGTAGAACATGTACTTTCCTAACATGTATGCATATGACAATAATCAATTGAACACCGGAAAACATGTACCATGAAACTCATATGCAAATCATAACATTAACACCACTAACATGTCCATACTAACATGTATATCCCCACATTCATAACATATTCTTATCTTATCAATTGACAATGAGCAAGATCACAAGATAATCCAATGAACATAAGGACAATCAAAATTACACATTAGAATCATATTCATATCATTACCATTTTTCAATGGGTTGATTTATTTTAGGTCCATGCATACTATATAACATCATGCACATGCTAGTAGACATCATGAGATGATTAGACCTAAATCATGCAAATTTCTTGTAAGGTAGTGTCGACACTAGATCAAGTGGTGTCGACACCATGCTCCAAACACAAGACAAAATCATGCAAAACTGGTCAGGTAGTGTCGACACTAGTTCAGGTAGTGTCGACACAGTGCCTCAAATACAAGGCAAAAAGGTCAAGTAGTGTCGACACTAGTCCAGGTAGTGTCGACACAGTGCTTCAAATGCAAGGCAAAACAGTCAAGTAGTGTCGACACAGTCCAGGTAGTGTCGACACTAGAGACAGCTCCCAGAACAACTTCTGGCCAAGCTGGGACAGTGTGTCGACACTAGTTAAGTAGTGTCGACACTAGAGGCCTTCCAGAACACCTTCTGGGCTGTTTTGGGACAGTGTGTCGACACTAGTTCAAGTAGTGTCGACACTAGAGCCCTTCCAGAACAAAACTAATGAGTCATGTGGAACCCGAAAACACATGCCATGCAGTGATTCACTTCCAACTCTTATAACTCTCTAAAAATTGACATTTGGACAAAACGTTCAACATGAAAGATGAAGAGGACAACTAGTGAAAATCTTTTATGTTGAGGGTTTGATCAATTGGTCTCGAATCCAAGAAAACATGTGAAGAACAAAAATTAAGTGAAACCCGAAATCACAGTATCAAGCAGAGACTCTCTTATCATGCTCCTAACTCTCTAACGAAAAACCTTTGGACAAAACGTCCAACATAGAAGATGATCGTGACTTCAAATAGAAGAACTTTCATGAAGAAAGTTTAGTCAAATTCGGTCTTGAATTGTGTTCACAATAAGACGAACGGGAAAAGCCCTAACTGTGCAAGACTTCGGGAAAATCACCAATACCCATGAATACTCCATGAAAATTGGGCAAATCAAGTGCAAATGAACATAGACTCGATGCTCTACATGATGGTATAGGTTTCTTTAATCTTGGCCCGAGAACACCTACCTTTACGAAGATCTAAAACCCGTTGATGTTCTGGATGCAACAGAAGATGCAGGGGATGAAGCTCCGGGTTCCCAGCCTTTCTCCTGCTCCTCAGAAGTTCTGCCTGCCTCCAAACGACTCCAAATTCGTTGTTAAACCTTCCCCAAGAGTTGAGGACGAGTTCTTATAGTTTTAGGATGTTGTTAAGAGTCCTAACGATACTAGGAAAGGGGCTACGAGCTCTGTTTCCTAGTTTCCAGGAAATCTGGGATTCCCTTACCCAAAAGAGGTAGCAAGGTTTAGGAAACCACCAATTGGGATTGAGTTCGGTTTTGGCTTACCTTACATGACTACTCATCCATAATTAACCCTAAATTACCCTCACTAATTACTGCATAATTACATACACGAATTTCTGGGCAATTTCCTGTCCTAGTTTATTCATATCCTTGGGCCAAATATGCTCTATTGGCCCAATCTTGTTAATAGGTCATTAAACATGGTATTGGAAGTCTCTCCAATACGTTATTTAATTATCCCTCTATATTCTGAAAATTTTAAATTGCTAAATTTCGGGGTGTTACATCCTCCCCACTTAAGAAATTTGGTCCCCAAATTTACGCATAATGGTGTAGTTCGTACCTGAGAATAGTTCCGGGTGGTTTTCTTCATTCTTCCTCTGTTTCCCAGGTAGCATTAGTAACTCCGTCTCGACTCCATTGGACCTTCACCATAGGTATGGTACGATTCCTGAGTCGCTGAATCTTCGATCCAACAGTTTGATTGGCTTCTCTTCATAAGTCAGGTCCTCCCGAATCTCCAAGTCCTCGTGGTCAATTACATGGTCGGCATTGAATAAGTACTTCCGCAGCATGGATATGTGGAACACATTATGCACGTTTGCCAGTTGCGGAGGTAGTGCAAGTCTATACGCCACCTGACCAATTCTTTCAGAATTTCAAATGGCCCTATGAATCTGGGACTTAGTTTTCCTTTGATCCCAAATCTTTGTATTCCCCTTGAAGGTGAGACCTTCAAGAAAACATGTTCGCCAACCTGAAATTCCAGCTCTCTCCTTCTCTTGTCTGCATAACTCTTCTGTCTGGATTGTGCTATCTTCAGACGTTCCCTGACAATCTGAACCTTCCGGACAGTTGCCTCAATCAAGTCGGGTCCAACCCATTGGTTCTCCCCAACCTCTTCCCAACAAAGGGGTGATCTGCAACTCCTGCCATATAAGGCTTCAAATGGAGCCATTTTGATACTAGCCTGATAGCTGTTGTTATAAGCAAACTCCATCAGGTACAACTGATCATCCCATCGACCTTTGAAATCCAGCACCAAAGCACGAAGCATATCCTCCACAATTTGATTGGTCCTTTCAGTTTGTCCATCAGTCTGAGGATGGAAGGCAGTACTAAAGTTTAGTTTAGTACCCATTGCTGCTTGTAAACCTTCCAGAAGTGTGAAGTAAATCTAGGGTCCCGATCTGATATTATGCTAGATGGAACCCCATGCAGTCTAACTACTTCCTTAACATATAGAGCGGCAACACATCCACTGACCATGTACTCTTGATCGGCAAGAAGTGAGCCGACTTAGTCAATCGATCAACTATTACCAAATTGCATCCATACCACCTCTAGTCTTGGGCAATCCCATGATAAAGTCCATACCGATACTATCCCACTTCCACTCTGGGATTTCTAGTGGTAGCAGTCCACCAGCTGTACGAAAATGCTCGGCTTTGACTTTCATGCATGTTAAACAGTATGCCACATGATCGGCCACATCCCTCTTCATGTTTGGCCACCAGTACGACCTTTTTAATCTTGGTACATCTTTGTTGATCCTGGATGAATCGTATATTGGACTGGTGAGCTTCATTCAGTAACTCTTCTTGAGTTCTCCATGATCAGGGACACATGTTCTACCTCGGAATAATAATCTTCCTTCTGCTGATAGAGTAAAGTCAGGTCTTTGTTCTAGCTTCTCCCTGATCTGAACTAAGAATGGATCTTCTCCCTGTTTCTCCTTGATTTCGGTCAGTAGACGGATTGTATCTGGAGATTGGAAATCATTACTTGTTTCTCCTTCTTTTCCATGTCTAAATTCAAGCTTGCAAATTGCTCCAGTAACTTCCATTCTCCCAACATCATACTAGCTAGCATAGCTCCTGGTTGTCTACTTAGAGCGTCAGCCACTACATTGCTTTCCCAGGGTGATATTGAATGGAAAAGTCAAAGTCCTTAAGGTACTCTAACCACCTTCTTTGTCTCATGTTAAGCTCCTTCTGTGAGAACAAGTATTTCAAACTCTTGTGGTCAGAAAAGACTTTAAATTGCTCACCATAGATATAATGCCTCCAAATCTTCAAGGCGAATACTACAGCTGCTAACTCCAGGTCATGAACCGGGTAGTTCACTTCGTGGATCTTCAACTGTCTTGAGGCATAAGCTATAACTTTCCCTTGTTGCATTAAGACGCATCCCAGACCTATTCCAGAAGCATCTGAATAAATTTCAAATCCTCCCTCTTCAGTGGGTAAGGCGAGGACAGGAGCAGTGGTCAGACACTTCTTCAAGTTGTTGAAACTTCACTCACAATCATCAGTCCACACAACGGATTTTCCTCCGGTCAGTTGGTTAATGGCACTGCAATCTTTGAGAAATCCTTTATAAACCTTCGGTAATATCCTGCTAATCCCAAGAAACTCCTGATCTCTGTGACGCTTGTCGGTCTTTCCCATTTCAAACAGCCTCAACCTTTGATGGATCAACAGCGATACCATCTTTGGTACCACATGCCCTAGAAAGGATACCTCCTCAAGCCAGAATTCACATTTACTTAACTTGGCATATAGTTTGTTCTCCCTTAAAATCTGCAATGAAATCCTCAAATGCTCCTCCTCTTCCTTTGTCTTGGAATAGATCAATATATCATCGATGAATACCACCACAAACTTATCAAGATATGGGCGATAAATGCTATTCATCAGCTGCATGAAAACTGCAGGGGCATTTGTTAGTCCAAAGGCATAACAATAAATTCATAATGCCCATACCTGCTTCGGAAGGCAGTCTTGTGAATGTCTTCTCCTTTGATCCTCAATTGATGATAACCGGATCGGAGATCTATTTTAGAGAAGTATCTAGCTCCAGATAATTGATCAAACAACTCATCAATTCTCGGCAGAGGGTATTTGTTCTTGATGGTTAACTGATTCAGTTGTCTGTAATCTATGCATAGCCTCATCGACCCATCTTTCTTCTTGACAAAGAGGACAGGTGCACCCCATGGCGATGTGCTTGGTCGGATAAAACCCTTCTCTAACAGTTCCATCAGTTGCTCTTTTAATTCTTTCAGTTCTGCGGGGGACATTCTATATGGTGCCCTAGATACCGGTGCTGCACCAGGGACCAATTCGATGGTAAAATCGACTTCTCGCTCCGGAGGAATTCTTGGCAAGTCTTCGGGAAAAACATCAGCGTATTCGCTGACGACATGGATGTCCTCTACTTTGACTTCCTTCTTTGCAATGACTACAGCAGCAAGAAAGGCCATACAACCTTTCCTCATCATCCTTTTGGCTTGTAGTGCAGAGATAAGTGACAATCTTCTGCGGTTTCTATCCCCTGTGAACACTAGTTTTGGGTACTGGCTAAAAGTTACCCGACTTCTCCTGCAATTTATACTAGCCCCATGTTCAGACATCCAGTCTGCTCCCAGTATCACATCATACCCCGCCATGTCCATACATATTAAATTTGCTGGTAGGTTTTGGGTTTCAATCAACACCTCACTGGATGGTATATGGTTTGTAAGATTGGTACCCGGACCAATCGGGGTTGACACAACTATTCCGGATTTCATTGGGACGGGTTTCACAGGTAGGGTATCAACAAATGTTTGAGATATGAAGGAGTGCGTAGCTCCCGTATCAAAGAGAACATATGCAGGTCGGGAAAGAATAGTAAGTGTACCTTCCACGATACCTCCTTCTTCAGCAGTTTCTGGTTCCTGGACAGCTTGCAGTCGGCTTGCCTCTTCTGTCCATTTGACGTTTGTCCTGAGGGGCTTGTTCTTTCAACATTGGGCAGTCCGAGATCCTATGGTCACGACTCCCACAGCGTAGGCATCTCCCTGCGCTCTCCAGCATTCTTCAGTCCGATGACCAGCTCTGTCACAATGTTTACACCTTTCTCCCGTTGCCACCATTATTGCTTACCACTCCTTCGGCTTTTTATCCGCTGGTTCATTTACCCCGCCACTGGGCCTTTTCTTCCCAATAGTCGGCTGATACCTCCCAGCAGAAGACACTTGTTCTCATTCACGGATTTTCCCTTAATCCTTTCGGCAGTCTCCATGGCATCTTCCAATAGTTGAGCCTTCTTAACCATTTCAGCATAAGTTTGAATGTCCATTGGCGCCAGTTGGGTGATGAACTGGGGCCTCAAGCCATTCAGAAAGCGTTTCGCCTTCATCCTTTCTGTCCCAATCAAGTGAACAGCGTATCGGGACAGCCGAGAGAATTGGGCCTCATACTCAGCCACATTGAGTCCTCTCTGCTTCAAAGCCGCAAATTCGGCTGCTTTCCGTTCTTGGACCCTCTCAGAAAAGTACTTGGCGTTGAAACGCTCAATGAACTGAGCCCATGTAGTTGTTGTCCATTTAGGGTTGCTTCTACCGACTCCCACCATGCCCTGGCATCCTTTTCCAACTGGAAAGTCGCCAGGAGCACCTTGTTCTGGTCTGTGCATTGCATAACCCTGAATATCCTTTCAATCTCTTAACCCAGTGTTCAGCAACATCTGGGTAGTACTCCCTTCAAACCTAGGCGGATCCATGTTCCGGAAATTCCGGTGGAGCTCACCGGCTCCGCGGTTACCTCCACCCTGGGTGGCTTGTAAGATAGCCTGAGTCAAGTTCTGTATGGTTCGTTGCATGTCCCTAGCCTGGGCACGTTCAGCGGCCATTGAGGTAATAATCACCTTCAAGATAATAATGTGAGTTAGTCATCTAAATATATCACATGTGACTTCTATTCCCATGGCTCTACCCAAGCTCACATTAGGTACGACAGGTTTTGACTCGTGTAATCTAGTTTCATTCTATGTTCCTAATCCCTTGGACCCTAAAGTTCAGGCTCTGATACCAACTGTCACGCCCCGATATTTAGCAGCGGAATAAATACCGGGGGACGTGAACGATACAAACCGGCGTATCACAGTTGAATAGTGCAGAGTCACAATCGAATATAATAACACATTCAAGACTATAATATGGTCACCAAAGTATACTTTATTTCATTCCATTCAACTAGATACAACCACACATAAGAAGAATCAACTGAAAAGGGTTATTAATCAAATAACAACGTTTCTCTAATACATCAACTACTCAATCGTCTATTTCTAAACTGTCATCTATTTCTAGGACGGGTGCTCGTCACTCTTGCCCAGTCCCATCTGACTCCACTGGTTCTTCATCACTACCTGAAAAAGGGCAGGATGATAGGGGTGAGCGAACTAGCTCAGTAGGATTTACATCTCAATAACGTGCGGGCACTAATATACATGATTAACATTTTAAATAGGCAGATATGCTTATGAATATGCTGACAATGCATGCTTTTCTAACAAGTTGAATAGCATAGTAGAACGGATATCATATCAGATCAATTGTCGAGTTCCATATACAATGGACAGATAATTCAAGAATAAATCATGTCAGAAGAGATTGGCCATATTCAAGCAGAGCTCATGTGTTCACAAGAACAAACGTATCATATCATGTCAAGTCAAACTTATCAAGTCAAACAGGAGGCACTTTTCACAATCTTGCATGTCAGGTGTGCTATGCCAAGCACCAAGAGTCCATACTCCCGCGGTTAACAAGTACGTTGGGGCGCTCCTCCCCAGGACTGGACAGGGCCCTATTGCACAGACATTGGATCAAGTTTTGGACCGGAGTCCCAAGTTGTGCCGAACAAACATATTCATATTATGGCCACAGAGTTTCAATGACAAGCTCATAGTAAAAAGAACATGATCATTCATAGAGTCAAGGAATGACAAACAGCTCAAAAGAACAAGGCAGGATAACGACGTATCTTATGTTTCATATTCATTAATGTCTTGACATGAGGATGTTTCTAAAGACAGATCATATGTAGAACATGTACTTTCCTAACATGTATGCATATGACAAATAATCAATTGAACACGGAAAACATGTAGCCATGAAACTCATTGCAAATCATAACATTAACACCACTAACATGTCCATACTAACATGTATTCATCCCCACATTCATATCATATTCTTATCTTATCAATTGACAATAAGCAAGATCACAAGATAATCCAATGAACATAAGGACAATCAAAATTACACATTAGAATCATATTCATATCATTACTATTTTTCAATGGTTGATTTATTTTAGGTCCATGCATACTATATAACATCATGCACATGCTTGTAGACATCATGAGATGACTAGACCTAAATTATGCAAATTTCTTGTAAGGTAGTGTCGACACTAGATCAGTGGTGTCGACACCATGCTCCAAACACAAGACAAAATCATGCAAAACTGGTCAGGTAGTGTCGACACTAGTCCAGGTAGTGTCGACACAGTGCCTCAAATACAAGGCAAAATGGTCAGTGTGTCGACACTAGTCCAGGTAGTGTCGACACAGGCTTCAAATGCAAGGCAAAAATGGGACAGTAGTGTCGACACAGCCAGGTAGTGTCGACACTAGAGACAGCTCCCAGAACACCTTCTGGCCAGTGGGACAGTGTGTCGACACTAGTTCAAGTAGTGTCGACACTAGAGGCCTTCCCAGAACACCTTCTGGGCTGTTTTGGGACAGTGTGTCGACACTAGTTCAAGTAGTGTCGACACTAGAGCCCTTCCAGAACAAAACTCATGAGTCATGTGGAACCCGAAAACACATGCCATGCAGCGATTCACTTACAACTCTTATAACTCTCTAACGATTGACATTTGGACAAAACGTTCAACATGAAAGATGAAGAGGACAACTAGTAGAAGAACTTTGATGTTGATGGTTTGATCAAATTCGGTCTCAAATCCTGAGAAAAAATGTGAAGAACAAAAATAAGTGAAACCCGAAATCACAGTATCAAGCAGACTCTCTTATCATGCTCCTAACTCTCTAATGAAAAACCTTTGGACAAAACGTCCAACATAGAAGATGATCGTGACTTCAAATGAAGAACTTTCATGAAGAAAGTTTAGTCAAATTCGGTCTTGAATCGTGTGCACAATAAGACGAACGGGAAAAGCCCTAACTGTGCAAGACTTCGGGAAAATCACCAATACCCAATGAATACTCCATGAAAATTGGGCAAATCAAGTGCAAATGAACATAGACTCGATGCTCTACATGATGGTATAGGTTTTCTTTAATCTTGGCCGAGAACACCTACCTTTACGAAGATCTAAAACCCGTTGATGTTCTGGATGCAACAGAAGATGCAGGGGATGAAGCTCTGGGTTCCAGCCTTTCTCCTGCTCCTCAGAAGTTCTAGCCTGCCTCCAAACGACCTCAAATTCGTTGTTAAACCTTCCCCAAGAGTTTAGAGGACGAGTTCTTATAGTTTTAGGATGTTGTTAAGAGTCCTAACGATACTAGGAAAGGGGCTACGAGCTGTTTTCCTAGTTTCCAAGAAATCTGGGATTCCTTACCCAAAAGAGGTAGCAAAGGTTTAGGAAACCACCAATTGGGATTGAGTTCGGTTTTGGCTTACCTTCATGACTACTCATCCATAATTTAACCCTAAATTACCCTCACAAATTACTGCATAATTACATACACGAATTTCTGGGCAATTTCCTGTCCTAGTTTATTCATATCTTGGGGCCAAATATGCTCTATTGGCCCAATCTTGTTAATAGGTCATTAACACATGGTATTGGAAGTCTCTCCAATACGTTTATTTAATTTATCCCTCTATATTTCTGAAATTTTTAAATTGCTAAATTTCTGGTGGTGTACAGAGCAGAACTTGGAAAAGCTCTGTTCGGCCGACACCTTTTAAAAACAGAACAAGGTTACAACGCGACACCTTAACTGACGCGACCAGATCGCGACAGCTTCAAGCGTCGCCTTCCCACTCATGTACATCAGCAGCCTCGCCCCAGCGCGACACGCGGCACGCATGCAGACATCGACACCAAACAGCGGCAACCAACGCGGCCACCGCTACCGACGCGTCAAGAACGCGGCCTCAACACCGTCGTATTCACATTTGTGAACCAACGGGCACTACGGCCCAACCTGCCGGCCCACTAAGTCCACCCAAGCGCGGAGGAAACCACACCAAGGCCCAATGACCCCATATTGGTCATAAGCACCAAACCAAAACCAATAAACACAGATCCGAACTACCACTACTCCACGATCCGCGAAGATCCGAAAAACACGTTACGTTACAAAAGTCTTACCCAAAGCAAGCAATTGGCAATGATGATGGTTTCTTTTATTTGATTCAAGTTTTCCTTTTAATGGATTGATCTTTTAGCAAGTTCCCTCAATGGAAGGGTTTCCTAAAGGGAGAAGGCTTCCAACTTTGGGTTTGACTAGGATTCTCACAGACTCACCAATGCATGAATCCTAAATCTAGGTGGCAACAGGTACAACCAGCCCGGTGGCCGTGTGGGAATCCACGGTCAACGGGGACTTACGGAGGCCCTCAAGCGAGTGCTCTAGTCGGACATAAGGAATATGTGGCCGAGAGAGCGGGCGTCGCCGAGGAGGACAATCCTAAACTAAAAATATGGAAGTATGTATGTGCCCTACGTGCATCGGAGTGCATGCAAAACCTAGCCTAAGACTAACAAACAGAAATCACCGACCTGCTCTCAGAAGCAGAAGGCGACAATATACCTGTCGCGACCGGATCGTGATAAGAAGCTCGTCGCATTCTCTTCGCAGTGGACAGAGATCAGATAGGACCTGATTATGCACGAAAGATCAAGCAACCCTATAGCATAAAGGACTAACAACTCTTAAACCATGGATCAGCACAATCAACTCAAGCATGGATGGAGTACTTGAAATAAACCCAAAACACAGAAATAGAATGGAATCAGGAGCACTGACCTGATCGCGACGACCTCCCTGTTGCCTTCCAGATTGTGACGACTTCAACGTCGCCTTCTCAGCCGTGCAGCAGAACTCAAAACAGCAGTAAAATAAACAGAAAAATGTGAAAACTAAAGAATAACCACACCAAGGAAGGACTGAAACTGTTGCCCAGTTAGCAAGCCCAGAGGGGGGTGCATGGGAATCTTAAAATATTGAGTACCTTAAACCTGTTCACACAACGTTTAACAAAACACACTTCGATGGTGTTTAGTGTTTAGTAAAGAAAGATAGTAACGCAAAGCAAGCACACAGACAACACAAGGAATTATCCTAGTTCGGACCTCCTCTCCATAGAGTCCTACGTCCAGTCCCTGAGCAACAACTCAGGATTCCACTACCCAAGGGTACTGTCCCCCTTATGGACACTTACACACCCAGTCGCACAGCTTGTCTTCTCTCACAACCCAAAGAGAAAATACAACACACCCTGGAACCCACCAGGTCTTCTTCTCTTTCCCGGGCAAGAAGGTAGCCCACTTCTTTTACAGGCTCAGAAGCAACTGCGGTTCTACACTCAGCTTCCCATCTGATCTTCCTTCTACTCGAAGGGAACAAACACAAGAAAATGCTAATGAAAACAAACCCCTAGATCAAGCTTAAACAATGCTGGACTGAAGCTAAGACTGAGAGTAGAAAGGTCTACAAGATATGAACTCTCTCAGTACTAAAGGCTCTCTCAAGGATCTACACTGAACTTAGAGAGCAAGAGCTAGGACAAATGAGAGTGAGAACTATGCTCTTCAGAATGCTCGCAGAGGGCTTGAAAGATTGTCGTAAGTACTGAAATTGTGAGTGTTGTTCTATGCTTGATCTGGAGCTTCAGTCTTCTATTTATATCTTCAATTTGAAAATTGAACGTTGAAGTATCCGTTGTCTCTAAGCTCTGGTATACGTTAGACTGCATGGTCCTGTAGAGCTTCCCGTTCAACGGTCTTTAGCCTTCCATGCACGCAAAGAGAGATGATCTTTAGAGATATCATTTGGCTTTTATTGTGTCCAACGTTGTATGAGAAGTGCTGTCAGAGACCTGCATGCATTAAATGCTAAACCATAGACAGCTAGACGTCTCTTGTTACTATCAACGTTAGAATGTATTCACCAAAATAGAAATGCCATTTTGCTCTTCTAAAAAGATGCTTACAGGATAAGTATGGAAATAGAAGATATCGTTTGCATGCACTGCAGTGATACGTTCATTCATAATAAATGCATGGTTGTCCGAAATATATACGTGAAGACTTGGACTTTTCAACGAACTCAGAAATGAGTTCAAATATCAAGACGTTATATTCCATGAAATCGTTATATGCATGACTTATGAAATCGTTATGCAAAGGAGACGTTATCCATGTAATCGTTATGCACTCATAGCAAACCGATGCACATACAAATCGTTATGCATTAATAACCAAATCGTTGTAGAGACAAATCATTATGATATTATCAGCAAGTCGTTATGAGCAAGTTGTCAGAGACAAAACGATGTGAGCAAATCGTTGTTTGCTGTATCGAATCGTTACGGCGACTAAGTCGTTATGTAACTAAACGAATCGTTACAATGACAGAGTCGTTGTGTAACTTATTGAATCGTTACAAGGATCAAATCGTTATGAGACTTAATGAGTCGTTGTGAAGCCGAAATCATTGTGAGAGCAATCGTTGTTCTCACTTAAGAAATCGATACGATAACCAAATCGTTGTGAGAGTAAATCATTGTTCTCACTTAAGAAATCGTTGTGAGAGCAAATCGTTGTTCTCACTAAAAATCGATGTGAGAGCAAATCGTTGTTCTCACTTAAGAAATCAATACGATAACCAAATCGTTGTGAATCAAATCAATGTGATCTCTTAGCGAATCGTTATGAGAGGCAAATCGTTGTGATCTCTTACCGAATCGTTATGAGAGGCAAATCGTTGCGATCTCTTACCGATCGTTATGAGATAGACTGTAATAGAGTAGCAATGACTTATGAAATCGTTAAAAACTAAATCGATGTGAATGAGGAATCGTTATGCTTCTAAGGAAATCGTTATAAAGTCTAAAAACGATGTGAATATGCATCGTTATGACTTACAGTGAAATCGTCATGGCTTTACTGAAATCGTTATGACATAGAATAAAGTCGATGTGTACTTAAATTTGATGCTTTAAACTTACATTGCTACAGTGTGAAGGATACTTACCTGTTCAGCTTGTTTTATTTCCTGTGCTCAAATCTCATAGAAATATGTTAAATTAACCTTTATCAAAGTTTTGTTAATCACCAAAATAGATATGTAATTAATGGAAATTATATGGGTATAACTGATCATCAATCTCACCTTTTGGTGATGACAAAACTTAACAATAAGCATAGATGTTCTGAAATAAACTAAGTAAAAGAATTGAGGAATTTGCATAAGCATAGATGTAGTTCAGAATGTTATATTTCTCCCCCTTTTTGTCATTTAAGAAAAAGATAACTGTTGAGACAAAGAAGAAGAGAAAAGAGGAAAAAGAGAGCACCCCATTATATTGAATTAAGCTTGAGGAGTACAGGGAGATAGAAAGCAGGAGACAAAAGAGGCATAATGAGAAATAACTTCCCAAGCCTTATCTTCCTGCTCCTCAAAATACAACCTGAAAACCCCAGGAGCTAGAGAATAGGAGGGGCCCATGGTGGGAGCCATCCTTTTGTGATGAAGAACCAACTGCTCATCAAGGAAGTCAGCATATCGATCGCTTGGAAGGGAAGTTTTAAAATGGCTGATCTTCCCAAAACTAGCACATGCAAGAAACTGATCGATAGAGGCAGGGTAGAAAATTTGCTTCTGCTTCAGGTCCAGGCGCATGGCTACATAAACCTTGTATCTTTCAACCCAAGTTTGAAAGGGATCATTAACAAGGTGAATGGAGTTTATGTCTAGAAATGTAGCAGCTGACACTGGAGGTTTACCTTCCCTGGCTTGAGATTCATTTAGATCAGATAGCTGTTGAGCATACAAGGGATAGAATCTGGCCCAATCCGCTGAGAGAGTCTTTCAAATTCTGACAAAAGAAGCAAGAACCTCTGCACTGACATGACCCAAGTGATACTCTCTGAACAAAAATCTTTTGAAGGCGACTACCAACATCTCTGCACTTGGATTCTTCCCATGACTGTAGAAAGACGTTCAAAAATAATTGAGCCTACAGATGACTCCATGACTAGAGAATGAAGAGGGGAATTAAGGCCCTCGAATTTTGTTGCATTATTTTATTTCGTGAAAATAATTCATGTTGTGTATGCATAGATTGTCATATCTACGTATGTATTAACTATATACTTATGTGTGCATGTGTATAATTAGTTTGTAAATAATGTATAAATTGCATGATGGTATGTGTACATGATATTATATGTATGGCATGCACATAGGTATAAGTTAGGCATGGTTTCTGCATGTTTTGAGTTCTGGCCGAAGGACCCAATTGGCGTCCACATGGATGGACGTCCATGCTGAGTCAGCGTCCACTTCGATGGACGCCATACTTAAGCCAACGTCCATGATGTGGACGTTAAGATCTCTGACCTGCATGCATTGCAGACCCCGAAATCCTGGAAGAAGGAAGCTCAGCCATTGGGGAGCTGTCCCCAACGCTCTGATCCTTTCCCATCACCACTCCGGGTTCCCCAACCCCTCTGCTTTAAACCAAGCTCCTCCTGCACCAGAAAGAGCTCTCTTTGGCTCTTTGCAAAGAGAGAGAAAACCCTAGCAAGCTGTGAGAAAAGTTGGACTTTGCAAGCTCGGATCATCCGTGTGGAGGTGTTCCCGGCGTTCTACTGCAACAAGGAGGTAGCTGGAACATCGAGGAAGAGCTCCCCGACCCCAACTTGCTGTGAGATCGACTAAGAACCAGGAGAAAGAAGTTTTTGAGACTTCTTGGGACTGCCCAAGGAGAGCTTCATCAACCTCTTTGATCCCTTTGAAGATTTATTTAGAGGCAAGTAACCTACACATTGTCCCTGTAGATGTCTAGTAGGTTTTCTTATTTTTACAGATTTTAAATCGTGTCTTGGATCCCCATTTTCACCATGTATTTGGAGTTCGGTCTGTGCTCTTGCACAGACAGAACTTGGCGTCAATGCCTTGCCGCCAAGATCTCCAGTATGCTCCAGCGATCTTGCCGTCCAACTCCTTGAACGGCCAGACACTGCCTACAGCTAAAGTTCTTCAGTGCAGAACAGTAAA
The DNA here is from genome assembly GCA_014218235.1 of Colocasia esculenta. NCBI lineage: Eukaryota > Viridiplantae > Streptophyta > Magnoliopsida > Alismatales > Araceae > Colocasia > Colocasia esculenta. The sequence continues at coordinate 27,375 of JACBKR010001472.1, read as the reverse complement.
CTATTCTTGCCTAAATAAGTACTTTCCGACTTTGACTCATGAGGATATAGTGTAATTTTTATATGTTATGTAAAATAGCTAATGTGATGTGTGTAGAATTTCTGTGTTTTTCTGTGGATGGTATAAATTATTGATTTATTGAAATATATGTTGGGAAAATGGATTATGCATAGTTACCTAATGTCTACATGATTTCTAAGGAATTAAATGCCCTAGATTTTTCTATCCCATGTGTATATGTGTCAGTTCATACCCTGCAAATTTGAGAAATTTTTCATGTTCATATGATTTACTGTAATTACTGCAATGGAAATAAAAAGTGTGTAGGATTTTCAAAAATCTACAGTAAATTGTATGTTGCGCAATAAACTCGGGGAAAATTTCTATAACATGTGTATCATAGATTCAGATCTGTGAAATGTCAATTTAAGATTCATGTTATGTTCCATGACAAATTGAATTATGATGGAATGCAACTGAATGTTTTAATTTCTGTAAATGCAATATGACTCAGAAAAATCTGGACATATGTTGCATGTGGTGGTCATGAACCTGTAATCAGCATGTGGTTAATTTTTCAGGCTGTTTGGACAACTGTGTAGAATGCAATATAAACTTCCATGCGAAAATATGTGAATAAGATGCTATTGTGAAATGATTTGAAATGCGTGTGCAACCTGATTTATGTAACTTATTGAATGTGTAATCTCTGTCATCTGTAGTATCATGCTAGGAAAACAGAGCCATGTGTGTGAATGAGAGAATGAAAAGATGTGTGTGCGCCATGTGTAAATATGTGTGTAAAAATCGGTATGTGTAATGTTTAGACTGTGCCAAGTGTGACACTGCTTCCATAAGGGCAGTGGAACCGTATCATGGAAGTCCCCATGAGAAGGTTCAATGTGTTAAGATCATAAGGGCATTAGGATGAAATCCTGGAGGTGGACAAGTACCACTGGTTAGGGTGGAGACTTGTTCTCTATCGGTCTACGCAAGTCCAAGAGTCGTCACTATATTGCCTAGGTGGCGTCATAGTGTATGTGTCCTTCTAATGGTGTTTGGACTATGTGTCACGGCACTAGTGTAAGTGAAATGAAAATGTGAAATGTGATGTGAAATTGTATCTGATAAGGTGTAAAAGTGTAGTAATGTATATGTGTAAAGTGAAATGTGTGAAAAGTGAACTATGTGATATGAAGAAAGTGTCAACCATGTGAATGTAAACTGTTGTATTATGTGATGTGTGAGGTGATCCATGATATGTAATGTTAAACTTGTCATAACAGCAACCTAATCGTAGTTATGAAAATGCTTTACATGTGTACAAATGCGTAGAATCCATGCTAGTAGCATTTCTTACTTATGTGTAAATGTTTCCATGTTTAAGCGCTACCATGATATAGTTAATTGAGTTTGTATCTCTCATGTGATTTGTTGTGACTTCTAATTCATGTCAAAACAGCAAGCTAAAAGTGTATAAAACGACAATATGCATGTGCAAGAATTTGTATAAAATCATGATAGGGAGGTCTCATTTCATGTATGTAAGCACACCATGTTTGGTTGCTCTCATGTTTTGCTTCATTGGAGGTGAAACCTTTATGTGATGGAATAAGTAGAAAGCATGTGATAGACATTTTATTTTGGAAAATCTGAAATCATGAACCATGTATTTAATTTGATAGAATTATCATGATAGGTTGTCTCTTATTGATGTCAAGCATGCTACATGTTTGTCTTGTGACTTGGATGAAAACCGGCTATGATATGTGCATGTATGATGTATGTGGCGTTATTTGCTGAGTCTTTTAGACTCATTACTTGCTTCGGCGTACAGTTTAGTAGGTGATACACCTTTGGAGGAGACCGTGGAGAGCGACTCCGAGCGCGTGAGTAGCTTGACGAGTTGTAGAGTGACTTTTTGCTTCCATTGTATGTAACGACATTGTAATAGAAACGCTATGTAATTCGTGACAACTATGTATTTTATTTTAGCACTTCTTTATGTGGAATATGTGGACTTTAGATCTTTAAATTGTTACATGAATCGTGTATGTTAAATGTGGATGATGAGATGAATGAAAGACATGGTTCTTTTACTTCCGCTACTCTGTATTTATATTTATGAGCATCTCAATCGTATGTTATTGTTTGGTAAATGCCCACTGTGATAACGTTCACTATACCCGACATGGGTTGGTATAACTGTACCGGTATAATGAGGGTCGTCACAGGGATTGGTATCAAGCAACCGTTGAGATTGCACATGAATATACATAAGTCATCATCTTCATTACATGCTAAGTCTACATAGGAATGTCCACATATGTAGAATTGATTAATAATGAATGAAAAATAGATAAGAAAATGGTTAGGAAATAAAGTAACGTAGATCTAATGGGGCTGAATTTATTGCAGCCATGGCTTCGAGAGGTAGGCGTGGTGGAGCGCCGGCCCGTGAGGACGAGCCGAGACGTGAGGAGCGGGCTGAGCAGCAGGCCCCGGCGCCACAGGGTCCTATACTTCCCCCACCGCCGCCCGTGGATTATGGAGTGTTCATACAAGGTTTGGTGCAGGCCATGCAGACGCAGGCCCACACCCAGGCTGCACTCCAGCTCAGTTGGAGGCTCAGGTTAGAATAATGAAACAACTAGTAGCCTGTGTTATTTGAATTGCATGATGTTATGTTGAATGTGTATTAATTGTTGTTGGATGTAGCAGGCTCAAGTTCCAGCTCAGGACCATGGTGGACCTTCCATCATGGAAAGATTCAAGAGGATGCTGTCACCCTCTTTTAGGGGGAGAGCGATCCATACTAGCTGAGAGCTGGATGAGGGAGATTGAAAAGATCTTCCGAGCTATTAGGTGTGCAGATGAGGATAAGGTTACTTTAGCCACCTACATGCTACAGGTATGTGTTAGTTTTGTTGTTTTTACGTTCTATTAAGTTAGACCCGTTTAAATGGTGCTTATGAACGGTGTACTGCAGGAAAGAGCTGATGTATGGTGGGCTTCATTACTACGTACACGGTTGAGGATGGCGCAATTGATGTTGCTTGGGACGAGTTCACGAGGCTCTTTCAGGCCAAGTTCGTCCCCGAGCATATTCAAGATCGATGGAGCAGGAGTTCCTCTCTTTGACTCAAGGCTCCATGACCGTGCTAGAGTATGAGGCAAGATTTTCTGAACTATCTAAGTATGCACCTCATATCGTGATAGAGGAGCGCAGGAAGACAAAGAAGTTCGTGATGGGCCTGAAGCCATCACTGTGGATGAGGCTAGTAGCGTTTGACCATCGTACCTTGGACGAGGCCCTCAGCGCTGCTTGTAGGCAGGAGGGTGAGATGGAGCAATATCTTGAAGAGAAGAAGGCTTCGCAGAAGAGACCTGCAGCTACGTTCCAGCGACAGGACAAGAAGAAAGCGGTGTACCAAACACAGCAGCGATCAGTAGCAGTCGGCAGTACTCAGGTACCTTCTGTACGTTCCCCTGGTGTGAAGAAGGAGTGTCCCCATTGCGGGAAGACACACGGTGGTTCCGAGTGTTGGTTGGTAGCGGGTAGATGCTTGAAGTGCGGGAGCAGCGACCACAAGATCAAAGATTGTCCAAGACTTCAGTAGGAAGTCCAGCGTGGAGCGCCAGCCCCAGCAGCGGTAGCGGAAGCAGCGCCAGCTACAGGAAGACCAGGAAGGCCTCGAGCCCCAGCTCGAGTGTTTGCCCTAGCACGAGAGGATGCCGAGCAGGCGGAGCATGTCACCGAAGGTACGGTTTTACTTCTAGGTGTGCACGCTCGGGTTTTGTTTGATACGGGTGCCACTCACTCGTTCATTTCCGAGCGGTTCGCTAGGCAGTTAGCTCTAGAGTCAGGCATAGAGTCTGAGAATTTAGAAGTCACGTTGTCCGTACACACCCCTGCGGATATGGTATCGACTAGGAAGTGCATTCCGTCATTACCTGTGTGCATCGAGGATAGAATCCTAGAAGGGTGTTTCTTCTTGCTAAAGATGAAGGACTTTGATGCTATTCTTAGTCTGGATTGGCTAGAGGAGCACTATGCATTAGTAGATTGTCGTGGGAAGAGGATTGTTTTCCGCATTCCTGGTGAGGACGAGTTCTCTCATCCCTTGCCAAGGAACTTGGCGGGAAAGTTGGTCATCTCTGCCATGAAGGCGATGCGCATGGTAAACAAGGGTTGTGACGTGTTTCTTGCCAGCGTGGTATTGGTACCAGAGGCTGATGAGTCACTTACTCTTGCGGAGATCGAGGTAGTGCAGGATTTCCCAGACGTCTTTCCCGATGATTTGTCTGGTTTGCCACCGGATAGAGAGATAGAGTTCACCATAGAGTTGCTTCCGGGCACCTCTCCTATCTCAAAGGCTCCATATCGGATGGCACCTGCGGAGTTAGCCGAGTTAAGGAAGCAGTTGCAAGAGTTGCTAGATAAGGGATTTATTCACCCTAGTGTTTCCCCTTGGGGCGCACCTGTATTATTCGTCAAGAAGAAAGACGGGTCACTTAGGTTATGCATTGACTACAGGAAGCTAAACCAAGTGACAGTGAAGAACAGGTATCCCTTACCTCGTATTGATGATTTGTTTGACCAATTGCAAGATGCATCAGTCTTTTCTAAGATTGATTTGCGATCTGGGTATCATCAGTTGAGGATTAGGAGTGAGGATGTGTCCAAGACGGCGTTTAGAACCTGTTATGGACATTATGAGTTTTTGGTTCTTCCTTTCGAATTGACCAACGCCCCTGCAGCGTTCATGGATCTCATGAACAGGGGTTAGGCCTTATTTAGATAGCTTGTTGTGGTGTTTATTGATGATGTGATGATCTACTCTCCGGATGAGGCCACCACCGTCAGCATTTGAGGGTAGTGTTAGAGGTCCTTCGTGAGCACAGGCTGTATGCTAAATTCAGCAAGTGTGATTCTGGTTGCGCGAGGTTCATTTCTCGAGCATGTTATCTCCGGTGCTGGTGTAGCAGTTGATCCATCAAAGGTCCAGGCAGTTATGGATTGGGAGACTCCCATGACCCCTTCGGAGAGTCGTAGTTTTATTGGTTTGGCTGGTTACTATCGGCGATTATTGAGGGATTTTCATCCATCGCCGCCCCATTGACTCAGCTCACCAGGAAGGGGGTGAAGTTGTTTGGTCCGAGAAATGTGAGAGTAGTTTTCAATTGTTGAAGACTAAGCTCACGTCAGCTCCGGTGTTAATCTTTCCGAGCGGTGTAGAGGGTTTTGCTATCTACACGGATGCGTCTCGGATTGGCTTAGGTTGTGTGCTAATGCAGCAAGGAAGGGTAGTGGCTTATGCTTCTCGTCAGTTGAAGGAGCATGAGAATAACTATCTGACCCATGATCTGGAGCTCGCAGCAGTGGTTCATGCACTAAAGATCTGGAGACACTATCTTTATGGTGTCAGATTTGAGGTGTTTACCGACCACAAGAGCTTGAAGTATCTCTTCTCTCAAAAGGAATTAAACCTGAGGCAGAGAAGATGGATTGAGTTTTGAAGGACTATGACTTCGACCTTCAGTATCATCCTGGAAAGGCGAATGTCGTAGCGGATGCTCTGAGTAGAAAGAGGCCATCTCTCCAGCAGGACTGGAAGATGTTGGAGGATGCGGCTGCGCGTTGACTGAGTTAGAGCCATCGCTATGCCAGGCTTTTGTAGCTAGTTATCCCTAGGTCCTCAGTTTTGGATGAGGTGATCGAGCAACAGAAGGCCGACCCTAGACTCCTAGAGTTAGTGGGCAAAGCAGGCATTGCTCGTGATGAGGATGGTGTGATTAGGTTCCATCATCGCGTCTGCGTCCCTGACTTGGTAGATGTCTGTGAGCATGTGTTAGCGGAGGCTCATAGATCGCGATTCTCTATTCATCCGGGTAACACTAAGATGTACCAGATTTGAAGAGATCCTTTTGGTGGTCCGGCATGAAGAAGGATTGTAGCGGATTATGTGTCTAGATGTCTAGTGTGTCAGCAAGTGAAAGCCGAGCGCAGCGACAACCGGCCTTATGCAAAGGATGGAGATCCAGTTTGGAAATGGGAAGCTGTCACTATGGATTTTGTTTCGGGTTTGCCTCGGTCTAGATGGGGTAATGACTCGATTTGGGTAGTCGTAGATAGATTCTCGAAGACGGCGCATTTCTTACCTATGAAGAAGAAGCAGTTGGTGGAGAGTCTAGCTAGATTGTATGTTGGTAGTGTGGTTAGATTGCATGGTGTGCCGAAGTCGATCATTTCGGATCGAGATCCGAGATTTACTTCGAGATTGTGGAAGGGTCTTCAGGATGCTTTAGGTTCGGAGCTGAAGCTCAGTTCGGCGTTTCATCCCCAGACAGATGGACAGTCTGAGAGGACTATCCAGACGCTCGAGGATATGTTGAGGGCGTGTGTGCTTGATTGGAAGGATGATGGGAGCGTCATTACCTCTAGTGGAGTTCGCATAAACAACAGCTTTCATGCGAGTATTGGTATGGCTCATTTGAGGCGTTGTATGGTAGGCCTTGCAGATCTCCTATGTTGGGAGGAGACCGGCGATAGGCAGTTGATCGGTCCGGAGTTAGTTCAGGAGACTTCGGATAAGGTCCAGCTTATCAGGAAGAGGCTTGTTGCGGCGCAGGATAGGAAAAAGAGCTATGCCGACAACAGGAGGAAGGATTTGGAGTTCGAGGTGGGTGATCATGTCTTCTTGAAGATATCACCTACTCGTGGTGTCGTCAGATTGGCAGGCATAGTAAGTTGAGCCCTAGATTCATTGGCCGTATGAGATTCTCAGACGATTGGGCAGCGTGGCATATGAGCTATCTTTACCCCCGGCTTTGGCTAGTGTTCACCCCGTTTTCCACGTATCTATGCTCAGGAAGTATGTCCGAGATCCATCTCATATATTAGCACGAGCCAGGGAGATCCAGCCAGATCTTTCGTATGTGGAGCAACCAGTAGCTATACTTGACCGGAAGGTTCAGTATCTCCGGAACAAGAGTATTGCGTCGGTGAAAGTTCTATGGCGGAACTTCTCGCAAGAGGAGGCTACTTGGGAGCTTGAGGATGCGATGAAGAAGAAGTATCCCCGTTTGTTAGTAGTTTTGTTTAAACTTCGAGGACGAAGTTCTTTAAGGGGGAGAGGGTGTAAGGCCCTCGAATTTTGTTGCATTATTTTATTTCGTGAATAATTCATGTTGTGTATGCATAGATTGTACATATCTACGTATGTATTAACTATTTATACTTATGTGTGCATGTGTATAATTAGTTGTAAATAATGTATGAATTACATGATGGTAGTGTGTACATGATAGTATATGTATGGCATGCACATAGGTATAAGTTAGGCATGGTTTCTGCATGTTTTGAGTTCTGGCCGAAGGACCCAATTGGCGTCCACATGGATGGACGTCCATGCTGAGTCAGCGTCCACTTCCATGGACGTCAATACTTAAGCCAACGTCCATGGATGTGGACGTTAAGATCTCTGACCTGCATGCATTGCAGACCCCGAAATCCTGGAAGAAGGAAGCTCAGCCATTGGGGAGCTGTCCCCAACGGCTCGAGCCTTTCCATCACCACTCCAGGGTTCCCCAAACCCCTCTGCTTTAAACCAAGCTCCTCCTACACCAGAAAGAGCTCTCTTTGGCTCTTTGCAAAGAGGAGAGAGAAAACCCTAGCAAGCTGTGAGAAAAGCTGGACTTTGCAAGCTCGGATCCATCCGTGTGGAGGTGTTCCTGGCGTTCTACTGCAACAGGAGGTAGCTGGAACATCGAGGAAGAGCTCCCCGACCCAACTTGTTGTGGAGATCGACTGAGAACCAGGAGGAAGGAGTTTTGGAGACTTCTTGGGACTGCCCAAGGAGAGCTTCATCAACCTCTTTGATCCCTTTTAAGATTATTTAGAGGCAAGTAACCTACGCACATCGTCCTGTAGATGTCTAGTAGGGTTTCTTATTTTTACAGATTTTAAATCGTGTCCTGGATCCCCCTTTTCACCCTGTATTTGGAGTCGGTCTGTGCTCTTGCACGACAGGAACTTGGCGTCAATGCCTTGCCGCCAAGATCTCCAGTGCGTCCAGCAATCTTGCCGTCCAACTCCTTGAACGACCAGACACTGCCGCTAAGTTCTTCAGTGCAGAACAGTAAACTGTTCTGCCTAAATAAGTACTTTCCAGACTTTGACGCATGAGGATATAGTGTAATTTTTATATGTTATGTTAAATAGCTATGTGATGTGTGTGGAAATTTCTGTGTTTTCTGTGAATGGTATAAATTATTGGATTTATTGAATATATGTTGGGGAAAATGGATATGCATAATTACCTACTGTCTACATGATTTCTGAGGAATTACATGCCCTAGATTTTCTGTCCCATGTGTATAGTGTCAGTCATACCCTGCAAATTTGAGAATTGTTCATGTTCATATGATTTACTGTAATTACTGCAATGGAAATAAAAAGTATGTGTAGGATTTCAAAAATCTACAGTAAATTGTATGTTGTGCAATAAATTCGGGGAAAATTTTTATAACAATGTGTATCATAGATTCAGATCTGTGAAATGTCAAATCTGAGATTCATGTTATGTTCCATGACAAATTGAATTATGAATGGCATGCAACTAATGTTTAATTTCTGTAAATGCAATATGACTCAGAAAAATCTGGACATTTGCATGTGTGGTCATAAACCTGTAATCAGCATGTGGTTAAATTTTCAGGCTGTTTGGACAACTATAGAATGCAATATGAAACTTCCATGCGAAAATATGTGAATAATGCATGCTATTGTGAAAATGATTTGAAATGCGCGTGCAACCTGATTTATGTAACTTATTGAATGTGTAATCTCTGTCATCTGTAGTATCATGCTAGGAAAATAGAGCCATGTGTGTGAATGAGAGAATGAAAAGATGTGTGTGCGCCATGTGTAAATATGTGTGTAAAAATCGGTATGTGTAATGTGTAAGACTGTGCCAAGTGTGACACTGTTTCCATAGAGGGCAGTGGAACCATATCATGGAAAAGTCCCCATGAGAAGGTTCAATGTGTAAGATCCTAAGGGCATTAGGATGAAATCCTGGAGGTGGACAAGTACCACTGGTTAGGGTGGAGACTTGTTCTCCCGGTTACGCAGTCCAAGAGTCGTCACTATATTGCCTAGGTGGCGTCTATGTGTATGTGATGTGTATGTGTCCTTCTAATGGTGGTTTGGACTATGTGTCACGGCACTAAAGTGTAAAATGTGAAAATGTGAAAATGTGAATGTGATCATGTGTAAATTGTGTAGTGTGAATATGTGTAAATGTGAAATGTGTGAAAAGTGAACTATGTGAATGAAGAAATTGTGCAACCATGTGAAACTAATGTATTAGATGATGAAATGGTGATCCATGATATGTTAATGTAAACTTGTGTCATAACAGCAACCTAATCGTAGTTATGAAAATGCTTTACATGTGTACAAATGCGTAGAATCCATGCTAGTAGCATTCTTACTTATGTGTAAATGTTCCATGTTTAAGCGCTACCATGATATAGTTAATGAGGTTGTAGCTCTCATGTGATTTGTTGTGAACTTCTAATTCATGTCAAAACAGCAAGCTAAAAGTGTATAAAACGACAATATGCATGTGCAAGAATGTGTATAAATCATGATAGGGAGGTCTCATTTCATGTATGTAAGCACACCATGTTTGGTTGCTCTCATGTTTTGCTTCATTGGAGGTGAAACCTTTATGTGATGGAATAAGTAGAAAGCATGTGATAGGACATTTTATTTTGGAAAATCTGAAATCATGAACCATGTATTTAATTTGATAGAATTATCATGATAGGTTGTCTCTTATTGATGTCAAGCATGCTACATGTTTGTCTTGTGACTTGGGATGAAAACCGGCTATGATATGTGCATGTATGATGTATGTGGCGTATTTGCTGAGTCTTTTAGACTCATTACTGCTTCGGCGTACAAGTTTAGTAGGTGATACACCTTTGGAGGAGACCGTGGAGAGCGACTCCGAGCGCGGGGAGTAGCTTGACGGAGTTGTAGAGTGACTTTGCTTCATTGTATGTAACAAGGCATTGTAATAGAAACGCTATGTAATTCGTGGACAACTATGTATTTTATTTTAGCACTTCTTTATGTGGAATATGTGGACTTTAGATCTTTAAATTGTTACATGAATCGGTATGTTAAATGTGGATGATGAGATGAATGAAAGACATGGTTCTTTTACTTCCGCTACTCTGTATTATATTTATGAGTCTCAATCGTATGTTATTGTTTGGTAAATGCCCCACTGTGATAACGTTCACTATACTGACGTGGGTTGGTATAACCGTACCAGTATAATGAGGGTCGTCACAGGGAAGAAACACAGAATTAGACACCTGGACTTGAATAGCGTTAGTGTGAGCTGCAGCTGATCCAAGTGCTCGAATGGCCTGCTTGAACTGACCTGCTGGATTTCAGGGAGGTGATTGATATATTGATAATTGTTGAACATTGGTAATGCCTGATCATTTTAATTTCTTCTGAATAAAAGGGGCCCAGGTATCCTTGTGAAGGATCTGGAACACTCAGATAAGGTCAAGGAGTGATCCTGGGGGAAATCTGCTGATTTGGCAAGAAGAAACTTATTGTAGAGAGCTTTATGACTCCGAGCCACTGCTCTTCGGTTTTGGCTTCAGCCATAGAGAAGATTTTGGATTTTTCGGATTTAGAGAGGGAATTATAAGGCAAAACGACATTGAGATGGTCAGTAAGGTTGAGATGAGGAAGGTTGATGATGGTAGCAAAAACAACCTTATGAAGGAATTCTCTGTAGAGTGGTTTATTTTTGTTGTCCACTGTTAGAGAAAACCACAGAGGTGGATAGCAAGGATCAGAGAAAATAGAAGAAGTGGAGGTTATTTTTCTTTTCTTAGGAGCAGGGCTAAAAGAGCCTGTCCTATGGATATGATGGCATTCTTTCAAGACTGATCTACGGATAGCTTCCTCAAATTCATCTTTAATTTCCCGGAGAAAGGGGCCATCAACTTGAGCACTTTCCGGAATGATAGTAATGAAGGAGGGTGGAGCAGAGGGATGAAGAAAGGAATGAGAGGTAGAAACGGGTATGTCAGCTGGTCCATAAGAGGAGGGACCAGAGGATGAGGAGGCTCCAGCTGATGATGAAGCTGGAGGGATCTCAACGAAAAGAGGAGGTGGGGAAGGAATAAAAGTGGTAGAGGCAGGAGATGAAGAGGTGTGTGAAGGAAATGGAGTAGGAGAAGAGATGGCTCTAGGTAGTGGTTGTTTGAAGGGTTGAGGGGCTGGTGGTGCTGCGGAGGAGGAAGGTGGAGAAGGAGGGGCTGGTGTCTGAATGGGTGAAGGAGCTGGGGCTCTGGAGCAACAGCTCTCTTCTGCCTGATGCAGCCCATACTCGGACTCCACTGGCCCGGATGGCCCTGACTCTTCTTCTGGTGGCCCTGAAGGCCTTGCTGGATCTTTAGACAGCTTAGCAACACTTGGATTTCCAATATGCACATCTTCAACAATCAATGGCCCTGATGGCCGCTCAACCTCATTCTGCTGCTCTGGATTTTCAGGCCTGGATGGCCTTACTTCCTCTTGAATTGGTCCTGATGGCTGGACTTCAACAACTTCATCAACTGCTTCCACTGCTACTGATTCCTTTTCAATGATCTATGGCCCGGATGGCCCTGAAGATGCCTCTGGAAGCTGCCCTATGGCTTAGTTACTTCTTCTTGCTGCCTGGCCTCAGAAGGCCCTGAGCTGCTGACAGGCTCAACTGGAGAGTGAGCAGGAGGGGCAAAGGTGGAATGCACCCTTGAAGACATAGGAATTTCTGCAATGAGATTCTTGATACTGCCAAACTCACTCCTCATCCATCGGAAACCTGCATGACCATGCCAAATTCATATTTCAGGGATTGTACATCAGTGGTCAAAGCTCCAATCTCTTTAGCTGCTGAGGCTTGGTTACTGAGGATAGACTGAATATCAGATTGAATAGAAGTGAGAGCTGTGCCCTACTCATTCAGTCTTTTAATAATGGGTTTCAAATTTACCTTCATTGCTTCTTCTTTGGCCTCTTATGTGCAATTCTCTTCCTTTTGCTGCTTGCCCTTTCACTGGGCTCCACAGATTCAACATTCTCTTCAATATTCATGGGGATACTCTCAGTGTGCTCTCTGAGGAGCTACTTACTTCTCAACTCCTTGCTCCCCCTGAATGGGAGCATCATCTACTTGAACATTTTCATGAGCATCCTCTTGCTCCCCCTGACTGGGAGCTTCCTCCATGATGATCTCATCAGTGTGGCCTGATGCCACAGCTTCTGTTGCTTGATCATCACTAATTACTGGCTCTCCTAGATTGCTTTGGATGGAGTCCAGTACATCCTGAGTACTGAGGCTACTCGGGAAGATGGAGGAACAACCTCTGAATATTGCCCAATGCGCTCAATGTCCTCTGGAGGAATATCATCAATCCTGTTGCTAAAATCTGCTGCTACTGTTGCTTCCTCTACAGCTTGATCTGCTACTCTTTCTTCTACTGCTGGTGCTGCTGCTGGTTGTGTTTTGGAACCACGGGAACTGCTCCTGCTGCTACTTCTGCTTCTTGGACCTCTTGGGCTTCACCAATAATGGCTTCACCCTCAGCCATAGAAGTCTTTGTCCATACACCATTTATAACTGAAAAAACGCTCTTCCTTAAGTTCCTGCTGAGGATTGCCTGCCCCATCTTCTCAGAAACATCTCCTACCACACTGATGCCATAATGCTGAAATACTTTGGTCAGGAGATGGGAATAGGGTAGAGAGACGTTCAGCTTGCTCTTCTTATCCCATACCAGCGAGCTTGCAAACTTCATCCTTTCAATCATAATCTCTGCTGTGTTGATTTCCTGGTTTTGGATGGCCCAGAACATCAAGTCTGAATCTACTTTAGTGCACGTAGAAAATGTAGCGCTTCTGGGAATCAAAATCTGACAGACTACAAAGTGCAAGAGGCGATTAAATGCATTTAACTGATTTATATCTAGCTTGCCATCCTTCAATCTGAAATCGGGACCAATAATCCCTAATCCTTTTGTCTGGATGTCCACAGTGTGAACTCCACTGCGACCGAAAGTAGTCACGCCAAAGAGTGATGCTAATAAATCTCGTGTGACCCTAATCGGGTACCCTTGACCATGGAAGTCAAGGTCCCGTCTTCCTCTGTCTTCAGACATACATAGAATGCCTTCACTAGGTCAGGGTAACTTACTTCTGAGAAGGTGGCCATCTTCGTCCACTTCAATCTATCCAAATGCAGTCATGCTGCCCATGCCATTCTTCTGCAAATCTGCCACATCTACAGCCTTATGTCCGCACAGCTTGTCTTTACTGACGTGAACCTTTCCTACTGCTCTACTGTGAGAAATGTAGCTCCATAGCCCCCGACGCTGCCGGAAACACTAGAAGAGGCCATGGAATTGAACGGGAAGGGTTTCTGGAGGACTGAGAAGAAGTTTAGAACAGAAGCCCTCAAGAAATTCCTGGCGGGAAGCAGTTGGAAGCTTGAAATGTCAGGGAGTCGATGCCGGGTCGATAGGGTATCGCCTCAGGCAGAAGGAAGAAGATGATGAAGGAATGCGAATCGTTGCCACACAGACTTCGGGATATTAAAAATTTTAAAATGACCTTTAGAATTTTGAGGCGCCATGATGGCAGAAAACGACAAAATGACTAGTTTGATAGGAATAAACTCTTATAAAATAACGAAACGTCACGAAAATTTAAAAGGATAGGCAATAATTGAAATTTTGCTCAAATTTTAGGAGGAAAAATATTTAAATTCTGAAAATTATATTTCAGTTTTAACAGATAATTCTTTCACATTTACACATGCCTAATTCCCTTCTAAGAGAAGTAAATCTCTCTTCAGGTAAGGCCTTTGTGAAGATATATGCTAACTGATTGTTTGTATCAATAAATGAAATATCTATGTTGCCATTTGCTACATGATCACGAATGAAATGATATCTATCCTCAATGTGTTTAGTCCTTGAGTGCTGTACTGGATTCTTGGTTAGATTTATAGCACTGGTGTTGTCGCATAACAATGGAATTGTCTTGATATGTAGCCCATAATCCTCAAGTTGTTGCTTGATCCATAGGAGTTGTGTACAACAACTTCCAGCAGCTACGTACTCAGCTTCAGCTGTTGACAGAGCTACTGAATTTTATTTCTTTGAGGACCATGATATCAGACAACCTGCAAGGAATTGACAACAACCACTGGTGCTTTTTCTGTCTATTTTGCATCCAGCATAGTCAGCATCAGAGTATCCTACTAAATTAGTTTCACATGATTTTGGATACCACAGACCTAAGTCATGAGTTCTAGTTAAATATCTAAAAATTCTTTTAACGGAAATTAAATGAGACTCTCTAGGGTCTGCCTGATACCTAGCACACATGCATACACTAAATAGAATATCGGGTCTACTGGCTGTTAAGTATAGTAACGAGCCTATCATACCTTTGTAGACTTTTTGATCTACTTTCTTACCATCCTTGTCACTGTCCAATCTTGTTGAGGTGCTCATTGGTGTTGACAGTGGCTTGGCGCTTTCAAATCCAAACTTTTTTAAGAGTTCCTTGGTGTACTTGGCTTGACAGATATGAGTCCCTTCCTTCCTTGTTTGATTTGCAATCCAAGGAAGTAGTTAGAGCTCCCCATCATGCTTATCTCGAATTCTCCCTGCATTAGCTTTTCAAAATACTTGCAAAGAGATTCATCAGTGGACCAAATATATATCATCAACATATATTTGAACAAGCAAGATATGTTTGACTTTAGACTTAACAAATAATGTACTATCTACTGACCTCTAATAAAACCATGATCTAATAGAACTGCACTTAATCGTTCATACCATGCTCTAGGTGCTTGTTTCAAACCATATAATGCTTTGTGTAATCTAAATACATGATTCGAAAAATCAATGTCATCAAAACCTGGAGGTTGTCTACATATACTTCCTCCTTGATAAAACCATTTACAAAAGCAGACTTTACATCCATTTGAAATAATTCAAATCTAATGCTGAAGCATATGCAAGCAAAATCTAATTGCCTCAAGTCTAGCTACAGGTGCATAGGTTTCATGAAATCTATGCATTCCTCTTGGGAATAGCCTTGAGCTACCAATCTGGCCTTGTTTCTTATGATCACACCAGTTTCATCCAATTTATTTCTAAACACCCATTTGGTGCCAATAACTGGATGATCTGATGGTCTAGGAACAAGTGACCATACATGGTTTCTCTTGAACTGATTCAGTCATCTTGCATGGCTAAAATCTAAGATTCATCAGTAAGAGCTTCATTGACTGTCCTAGGCTCTATTTGTGAAACAAATGCTAAGTAATACATGGAATTACATTACATCTTGTTCACCCCTACAGATGGATCACCAATGATATTTTCAGGTGGGTGATTTTTCCTATATCTCCATTCCTTTGGAAGATTTTCATGTGAAATGTCCCTTTGTTGCAGGTCTTCCAGAGGTGGATCTTCGTTGTCCTCAATTATGTGTTCTTTAGTTTCTTGGACAATTCATCTATTTCATCAATATCACTATCGACTTCCTTTCTCAAGAAGGGTTAGTTTCATCAAAAATAATATGTACTGATTGTTCTATTAACAAAGTACGCTTATTAAATACTCTATATCCTTTATGTTTAGAAGCATACCCCATGAATATACCTTCATCTGATTGGCATCTAGCTTACCAATGTCCCTTTTTCCGTTGTTGTGGATGAAACATGGACATCCAAACGTCCTGAAGTGACTAATCTTTGGCTTCTTTTCCTTGTACAGTTCATATGCTGTCTTCTTCAGAATCGACCTAATCATCACCCGGTTGACTATGTAACAAGCTGTGTTAACTGCTTCAGCCAAAAAGTACCTTGGCAGATCATATTCTGACAACATTGTTCTTGCCATATCCAGTAGGGTTCTATTCTTCCTCTCATCAACTCCATTTTGCTGTGGTGTCCTTGGTGCTGAGAAATTGTGCTCTATTCCTTTGTCATCACAGAATTTGGCAAATTTTCATTCTGGGACTCTCCTCCATGATCTGATCGGATTCAATAATACTGTACTTCTTGTCTTTCTGTACCTTTTTACTGAAACTTACGAAACTTTCAAATGTATCATCTTTGTGTTCTAGAAAGGACACCCATGTGAATCTGAATAATCATCTACTATAACGAATCCAAAATTCCTTCCTCCAAGACTTGTGGTCCTCATTGGCCCAAATAAATCCATATGAAGGAGTTCTAAGGGTTTAGAGGTTGTTACCACAGTCTTTGACTTGAAAGATGACTTGATGTGCTTTCCTTTGCACATGGTCCACAGACACCGTCCATTCTTGTGCTGACCTTGGTAGACCTTCCACCAGGCTTCTCTTGATCAGCTTTCTCATGCCATCCAACTTGCAGTGGCCCAATCTTCTGTGCCACAGCTCAGTTGACTGCTCCTTACTTGCTGCTAAGCAGATGTCCTGATCCTTTAATTCTTCTAGGTAAAGCACATATAGATTCTTTTCTTGTTAGCTTCGAAAATCAATGTTCCGTCATTTATGATGCTGCACTTAGACTCTTGGAATCTGATTTGATGTCCTCTGTCACATAGCTGGCTTATGCTGATTAGGTTGTGCTTCAGACCTTTTACGCATAGTACATTTCAATAAACATTTTCTCTTATTGCCAACAGATCCGCATCCTATCATTGTTCCTTTTCCATTGTCTCCATATGTCACTGTGCCTTCTTCAGCTTCGAGGTGAGAGAACAGCTTTCTATTACATGACATATGCCTTGAGCATCCCTATCCAAATACCATTTGGATGCTCGAAGGTTTCCCTGAAATGAAAACATCAAGCTTTAGGTACCCAAGTTCTTTTGGGTCTTGGTTGGTTAGTGTCATCAATTTTTCTTTTAATTATCCATTTTTTGTGTTTGGTTGGACAACTATTTTACTGTGACCTAGCCTGTTGCAATGGCTACAACATGTTGTTTTAGTTACATTTTCATACGGAACATACTTAAAGTTTGATTTATATGAAGTCTTGTTCAGCTACAAATTTAGGAGTTGGATACGTTTTAGGGTATATTGTTGTGTCTTCATTATTGGGGGTGTATAGCCTAATCCTTGTTTCATTTTTCCTGACCGTCTAGCACCTTTTAATATTAAGGAATTTTTCCGTTGGTGAATTTTTCTAGTGTACTAGATAGTTTTTCATTTCTTCTGTTAGTGTTTTAATTTCCTTTTTCAATTGTCACGCCCCGACGTGGAATATCGGAACGCGAGGCAGTTGCAAGAAAAAGGGTATAGAGCGAATACTAGACATCAAACCATTTCAAAAGAATAATGATAAAGCAAATTCGTTTCATTAATACTTTTCAATGCCTAGTTACAACACTAATATCAGAGCCAATCTATAGGGCCCGATTACATTAAAAGAAAGCAAAAGACTAAACTTCAAACCTAACTACTACAACGCTAAACATAGCAATAGGACGCTAGGGTACTCATGACATCACTCCAGGTCGTTCCCGCCTCTGAGTGGTGGTTCATCCTCGGTCTCCATGAGAACACAACGACAAATAACGCAGGGTGAGCGATAACGCCCAGTAGGACTTAAATCTCAATGGTCAAGCAGGCTTAAATAGTTAATGCATTAAAGGCAGAGTAACTAATGAGAGAGCGAGAGAGTCAAGTAAAAGATAGTAAGATAGCACGTGAACGTAATAGTACAACTTTCCAAATATAGACTTTCCAAAAATAGCACAGGTGTCGGGAATAGCACAATAATAGCAGGATAGCACAATGTCGAGTATAGCGAGATGGCCATAGCACAATATAGCACCAAGTATAGTAATAGCACAACGAGTATAGCATAGCACTTTGTTGTCGATGGACAACGATAGAATATAGCACTTTTGATTGTCATTTAGATAGTCAAGATAGATAGCACTTGAGTGTAATGCCAAACACTCTGATCATTTAACTCCCATGGGCACTAGCACTTTCGGGCGCACATCCCAGGACCAAATCGGGCCCTTTATATTTTGCCAAGCATTGGTTGTATTGTTTATCTTTTAGACAATCAGTCAATGGCCAATAGAGGGTACCAAGAAATGGACAAGAGCACTAGAAGAATAGATGAGATAGCAGAGTGAACGTGAATAGACGAGAGTTAGTGGACTTTTCGCGTAACACGTCGGGTAAACAGGCGATAGTAACAGTTGCACAACACGCGCACATGGTGTTGGCAGTCAGGTGGAACTCACGATCTTCCCGCTAGCCATGTTATGCACAAGTCCAGAGGTCCGACAGATCAAGATAAGAGCGAACTTCTAATAGCCATTGGATCATATCGATCCCTAAAGGTGTAATGGGTGTTAGGGTACAACCGGCTCGTCGACCATGTGGGAATCCATGATCAGAGGAGACTTACGGAGGCCTTGTGTAAGGGTTCACTAGTCCGGCAAAAGGAATATCCGACGGAGAGTTCACCACAAGCCAAGTAAAGTGGTATATAAAAACAGGTGCTCGACGTTCTAGAGGAATTCTAGAACAGTGGAGCGTCGATATCGGTATATAAACAATGCAAGAAATGAATACAAGTCCTTTAAAATAGGGAAATTAATATACTTATTGCAATAAATTACCAGATACATTATGAGATATTTTATGCCAGATTTCAGCCATATATGGATGGTTCATGTGTGTGCATGTGTAAGAGAAATCATAGATAGAAAAGAAGTCGTGAATATGTATTTTAAAGCATTCAATATAGCTCCATTTTAAAACAGGTGTTTTTACTGCGTGTATGACTGTCAAAAATCCTGTGAACGCGACGTAGGCCAGTAAGGGTCGCGACAGGGTCAGGGCAGATCGCGACAGGGCCTGAAAAGGGTCGCGACAGGGCGCCAGAACGCGACGTAGGGTACTGTCGCGTTCAGAACGCGACAAGGAAAGCGTCGCGACGGGCTTGAGAACGCGACCTATCGGGCCGTCGCATTCTCAGGTCCATGGCCTGAGTTTGACAGAGTTCTACTCTGTCTTGGATTGCGGTCCAGAAATATCAGATTTTGATACAGGGTCGTTCAGAAAATCATAACTAATTGTATACACGATGAAAAATCATGAAACTAGTGGCAAATGAAACTAGACATGCGAGAGTACTTCCAGTAAATAGGAATTAGAGAGAGAGCATGGTTTGAACATGGTTTGAGCATGAACAAAACGAGTAACACAGAACATGATACAGAGAGCAATATTGATTTAATTCGAGCAACATGCTCAACAAAAATTAGGGCTTTTAGGGGCAAAAGATCCCTAACAACATGAAGTGTCTACAGTAAAAATTTCGTAGCATGGGATCAAGTGTACATGGAGATATGATTCAAACATGATGACTCGGAGTTATCATGTTTTCAGAACTTCTAAATTCAAGAACAAAAGATTGGCTCGATGAAAAATTATGAAACAAGGGGGCTTTTGTTCCTGGTGATTGGAACTACCTATAGATGGATTTGATTTAGTTTTGCTTGTGAGAATGCCTACCTTTGACTCGATTTGTCTTCTAGGGTTAAAATCTCCAAGAACGAGGAAGAAGCTTCAAGAACTCCTTCTCCCCACGAGATCCTCTCCTCCTTGGCCTCTTCTCCACGTCCAACAACCTTTGGCAATGAGCTAGGGTCGGCCAAGAGGGTTTAAGAGATGTATTTATGCTTGTATGGGTTCCTATTCCTACTTCTATTCTAATTGCTCTTTAATTACGAGATTCCTAATTCCAACCTTCCTTTCTTGCTTTCCAACCTCTATTTAGGTTAGGATGGGATCTAATTCCGTGCTAAATCATAAGGGGTAGGCTTAGGAATCCAATTCCAACTCTTATTGCCTCTTTTAATGCTTAAAGAGTCTTTTTCTATTTAGGAGATATTAAGACTCCGAATTTAAGGTATTTTCTTTTTATTTACTATTGGTAAATTTATTATTTGACCCAATAAGTTCTAGAGGATCCATTAAGCAAAGCTCATTACTCTTTTCCATTTAATGGGTTTTATTTAATGCTCTTTTATTTGATTTCCTAGTTGTTTAATACATCTTCCTTTACTTGCTTTTCTAATTAAATAATATAAATATTTAAAAAAAAATTCCAAAAATTTAGGGTTGCTACCAATTCGTCTAGGTTCCTTGTTTTCTAATTTATTTTGTTTATTTTTATCTTTCAGATCTTCGCATAACAGATCATTCTTCTTTTAAGTTCAGTGATTTGTTTCTCCATTTGCTCATTTTCTGATTTTAAATCTGAATTGGTATTTTCTAGGCAAGCAACATTTTTCTTACTAGCTTTTAGTAATTTAGATACTCTTTATATTTACTATAAAGTTCATAAAAGCTTCTTCCAAATCATCTGAATCTAAATCATTACAGGAAGAGAAAGATGAGTCTGATGTTACCTTTTCTTCAGTGTTGGCCATGAGTGCCAAGTTGGCTTCTTCTTCTCCTTCATTGCTTGAGCTTGACTCGCTGTCTGAGTCACTACTGTTGTCCCAAGCCACTGCCATAGCTTTCTTCTTGAATCTTCGTGGTTTCTTGAACTTTCTTCTTTCTGAATTCACTTTTCTTCAGCTTCGGACATTCTGCTCTCATATGTCCGAGCTTCTTACACTCATAGCATGTAGGCTCAGCTTTCTTTTGATCCTTTCCTTCTGTTCTTAAAGTCTTTGTTTTCTTGAGATATCTTACTGGACTGATACTTTTTCTTCTTTGCTAGTATTCTTTGTAGCCTTCTTGATAACATCGCTTCTCGTCTTCGTCGTCTTCATTGCTTCATTGTTGTCTGAAAAACTCCTCTGACAAGTCTTCTTCAGCTTTGAGAGCATTTGAGGTTTCTTTCTGTCGAAGACTCTCCCAGTCTCTCCATGTTGATTTCATGGGCATAAGGGACCCGACGAGTTTCTCCAATGACATCCTCTTCAGGTCATTGGCTTCTTCTATAGCTGTATTTGGGAGTCCAAGAAGATGGTAGAGATCTCAGAATTTTTTTACCATGTCTCCCATTCGTAAGTCTTTCCAAGACTGGCTAATCCATTTGTGTGTCTCTAAATCTGCTAAACATTTGGGTTATTGATTCTCCTGGCTACATCTGAAACCTTTCATATTGTGTCACCAATATGTCTATCTTGGTTTCCTTGACTTTGTCGATGCCTTCGTATGTGATCCTGAGCTTTCCCACATTTCCATGGCGGATTGCAGGCGGAAATTCTGTTGAATTCCTTCTTGCTAAGAGCACAGCATAGAATGCTCTGGCTTTTGCAGTTCAGGGAGATCTTTTTCTTGTCGTCTTCAGTCCACTTATCTCTTCATTAGTAACCAAAAGATCACCTTCTTCAACTATTGACCAGATCTAATAGTCGAGACTTGTAGGAAATACTCCATTCTTGTTTTCCAATAGGTGTAATCTTCTCCATCGAACAGCGGTGGCCTGTAACTGACTGACCATCGGAGTGACCTTGGGCTGCCATTTGATCTTTTCTCTTCAGATCGTTGGATCTTCTTCTTTGTCGAAGAGACTAGCTCTGATACCACTTGTTGCCAAGCTAGAAAGCCCAGAGGGGGGGGGGGGGGGGGGGTGAATGGGATCTTAAAAATATTGAGTACCTTAAACCTGTTCAAAAATGTTTAACAAAACACACTTCGATGGGTGTTAGTGTTAGTAAAGAAAGATAGTAAACGCAAAGCAAGCACACAGACAACACAAGGAATTATCCTGGTTCGGACCTCCTCTCCACAGGAGTCCTACGTCCAGTCCCTGAGCAACAACTCAGGATTCCACTACCCAAGGGTACTATCCCCCTTATGGACACTTACACACCAGCCGCAGCTGGTCTTCTCTTCAAACCCAAAGAGGAAATTACACACCATGGAACCCACCAGGTCTTCTTCTCTTTCCCGGGCAAGAAGGTAGCCCACTTCTTTTACAGGCTCAGAAGCAACTGCGGTTCTACACTCAGCTTCCCAGCTGATCTCCTTCTACCCGAAGGGAACAAAAACACAAGAAAAATGCTAATGAAAAACACGCCCCTAGATCAAGCTTAATAATGCTGGATCTGAAGCTAAGACTGAGAGTAGAAAGGTCTACAAGATATGAACTCTCTCAGTACTAAAGGCTCTCTCAAGGATCTACATGAACTCAGAGAGCAAGAGCTAGGACAAATGAGAGTGAGAACGATGCTCTTCAGAATGCTCGCAGAGGGCTTGAAAGATTGTCGTAAGTACTAAAATTGTGAGTGTTGTTCTATGCTTGATCTGGAGATTCAGTCTTCTATTTATATCTTCAATTTGAAAATTGAACGTTGAAGTGTCCGTTGTCTCTAAGCTCTGGTATACGTTAGACTACATGGTCCTGTAGAGCTTCCCGTTCAACGGTTTTAGCCTTCCATGAACGCAAAAAAGAGAGATGATCTTCAGAGATATCCTTTGGCTTTATTGTGTCCACGTTGTATGAGAAATGTTGTCAGAGACCTGCATGCATTAAATGCTAAACAATAGACAGCTAGATGTCTCTTGTTACTAGTCAACGTTAGAATGAATATTCACCAAAATAGAAATGTCATTTGCTCTTCTAAAAAGATGCTTACAGGATAAGTATGGAATAGAAGATATCGTTTGCATACAAGCAGTGATACGTTCAGTCATAATAAAAACATGGTTGTCAGAAATATATACGTGAAGACTTTGACTTTTCAACGAACTCAGAAATGAGTTCAAATATCAAGACGTTATATTCCATGAAATCGTTATATGCATGACTTATGAAATCGTTATGCAAAGGAGACGTTATCCATGTAAATCGTTATGCACTCATAAGCAAACCGATGAACATACAAATCGTTATGCATTAATAACCAAATCGTTGTAGAGACAAATCTTATGATATTATCAGCAAGTCGTTATGAGCAAGTGTCAGAGACAAAATGATATGAGCAAATCGTTGTTTGCTGTATCGAATCGTTACGGCAACTAAGTCGTTATGTAACTAAATGAATCGTTACAATGACAGAGTCGTTGTGTAACTTATCGAATCGTTACAAGG
Organism: Colocasia esculenta; assembly: GCA_014218235.1. NCBI lineage: Eukaryota > Viridiplantae > Streptophyta > Magnoliopsida > Alismatales > Araceae > Colocasia > Colocasia esculenta. Next base: position 4,210 of record JACBKR010001472.1, on the reverse strand, counting down.
ATCAAATCGTTATGAGACTTAACGAGTCGTTGTGAAGCCGAAATCGTTGTGAGTGCAAATCGTTGTTCTCACTTAAGAAATCGTTGTGAGAGCAATCGTTGTTCTCACTTAAGAAACGATGTGAGATCAAATCGTTGTGAGATCAAATCGGTTCTCACTTAAGAAATCGATACGATAACCAAATCGTTGTGAGAGCAAATCGTTGTTTTCACTTAAGAAATCGTTGTGAGAGCAAATCGTTGTTCTCACTTAAGAAATCGATGTGAGAGCAAATCATTGTTCTCACTAAGAAATCGATACGATAACAAATCGTTGTGAATCAAATCGATGTGATCTCTTAGTGAATCATTATGAGAGGCAAATCGTTGTGATCTCTTACCGAATCATGAGAGGCAAATCGTTGCGATCTCTTACCGAGTCGTTATGAGATAGACTGTAATAGAGTAGCAATGACTTATGAAATCGTTATAGAACCAAAATCGATGTGAATGAGGAAATCGTTATGCTTCTAAGGAAATTGTTATAAGTCATAAAACCGATGTGATATGCAATCGTTATGACTTACAGTGAATCGTCATGGCTTTACTGAAATCGTTATGACATAGAAGAAAGTCGATGTGTACTTAAATTGATGCTTTAAACTTACATTGCTGACAGTGTGAAGGATACTTACTGTTTAGCTTGTTTCTCTTGTTTTATTTCTTGTGCTCAAATCTCATAGAAATATGTTAAATTAACCTTTATCAAATTTTGTTAATCACCAAATAGATATGTAATTAATGAAAATTACATGGGGATAAACTGATCATCAGAAACAAGCAGGGGAAGACAGTAACAAGCACGATAGGCACTAGAAGTCCCACCATGATTGCCAAAAGGTGTAATCACGGGATTTGCTCCCCAAATATGACGATGAAAATAAGGAAAAGAGACCGTGATAGCAACCAAAGTAGTTGCAAAAAATGAACAGATGAAGGGACTGCTAACTACCTTGGAAAAGGAAGAAAGTTGCAGAAGAGTACCTGGCCCTGTGAACGCGACAAAGAAGCCGTCGCCTTGTTTGAACGCGACGAGGAAGGTGCCGCCTTCTGGTTCTCTGAACGCGACGTGCCGACCGTCGCCTTCCTTAGATAGCGATGAGATACTCGTCGCCTTCTGCAACTGAAGATGAAGACTGTGGGTTTCTTTCTTCCTGCTCCTCAGCCGGCCAAGGGGCAAGAGCCTCGTGCTTCTACTGTATTCTACAACCCTACCAAGAACATCAAAAGAACAGAACACCCATTAGAAAAAATGTTTGGTGTAGAATCTATCCCAAAACCATAAATAAACATGAAATAATTGGGAGGAACTCATGTGGGGTGGGGTTTTAACCCCTTTGGGTGATTAAAAGTGGTGTGTGTGGAGTGTTCTAATGCAAATCTATGAAGAAAACAGATCTAAACATGCATGTATGAAGAGAAAAATCAAGAAGAATTAGAGAGAGAAAGTGTAGATGAGAAGAAAACGCCCTGGGGGGCACTTTCTGGTCGTTGGAGGCTGAGAGAGAGGTCTTCTGGAACTCGAAGCTCTCTGGGAGAGGAAGAAGCAGACCCTGGCCTTGCCTTAAACCTTGCCCTATGAAGAGATTATAGGTGATTATTCCTGAACGAGCTAGGAGAGGAATAATGAGCTGGAGTCCGACTTGGGCAAGTATGCTCGTGCAAGGGGAGTCAGAACATGGAAAGGAAGGCCTAAGGAAGGTTTCCTCTTAGTTTGGAAGGATTTGGACACCTCTAGACCAACGAAAAGATGGATTATTCATGAATAGCAAGGGTCCAAGTCTGACTAGGAAAGGCCACGTTGCATGGAAACCAGAACGCGATAGCCTCATGGTCGCTATTAGATCGCGATGCTTCGATACGTCGCCTTCCATAGAAGGAAAGCTTTTAAGCATTTTCTAGCGATTTTTCAAGGAATTAAAATGCCAAATAAGAACGCGACGTATCGAGGTGTCGCCTTCTGAAGGAGATCGATTCAGGCTTGAAGGCAAATCGATGTGAGGAGGAATGTGACATGAATGACGTCGCCTTCGGAATGAGAACGCGACAGGGACATTGTCGCCTTCATAGTATTTCAACATATGGCTCATTCAAAGTATCTGATCTCCTTGCATAGGTATCGGATTGACATGCGGCTTGAAGAGTTGAACTCCCCACTCAAAGAGCTACGAAATGATGATGAAGACTGATTGATATGACCAGGAAGAACCCACCAGGGCGATGAACTAATGAGAAAGATGCCATGATCGGAGAAAGCCAGCTAGGCAATGATGAGCCAACGTGGGGCATCAATGATATGACAAGGGATTTGGCTCAACTTATGGGCCAGAAATGGGTGTCTACAATATCCTATGGGCATTAGGATGGAATCCTGGAGGTGGACAAGTACCACTAGTTAGGGTGGAGAGGGCTTCTCCCATTTCTGCGCAGTTAACCAAGATTCGTCACTGTGTTGCCTAGGTGACGGGTATGTGTATGTGATGTGTGTCCTTCTTATGGTGGTTCGGACTATGTGTCATGGCAAATTAATTGTAAAGTGTGAAAATGTGCAAATGTGAAAAGTGAACATGTGATAGTGTAATGTGAAGGTGTTACTATGTGAAAAGATGTGAATTGTGTGAATGTGATTTATTTATTTAAAACAGCAAGCTAAACATGTGAATAAGTGATATAATAGCATGTAAAAATGATTAGATATCATGCTAGGTGTGTTATCTATTTGTACATATTCCATGATCTAAACTGTAGAATTGTGCAATGATATGGATAGAGTTGAACCATGAATCATGTTGTATGTTATGTGTAGAAAGCATGTGTAAGTTGTTTATGGATATTGTAATTGGTCATAAATCATGTGCCATGTGTTACTTTCATTTAAAGGAAAATAGCATGTGTATGTGATATGTGTAAGGTGCTATCTTTGGATTGCTTGCTGGGTCTTTTTAGAAGACTCATACTTGTTTTGGTGTACAGTGAGGTGAGACGGTGTCCCCGTTCTTGAGGAGGACATAGCGAGGAGCGACTCCGAGCGCGAGGGTAGCTTCACTTGTGGACATTTACCTAGTTACTTTCTTTTTCATAGTATGTAATCAAACGTGATGGACAATGTATTATATTTGGAGTTGTAATAATGTGGACTTTGTTATTTCTTTTATTGCTATATAGACTATGGATGATGTGATGATGATGGAATGAGAATATTTATTTATTTCAGTTGTACTCTTTTGTTGTTCATGTACGTTTCAACCTATCGTTTAGTGTTGGGTAAACGTCCCACTATAATGACGCCCTTTATATCGATGTGGATTGGTATAATCGTACCGGTATAAAGAGGGTCGTTACATTTCTACTCAAAGCATCTGTAACCACATTGGCCTTGCCTGGATGACATACTAAGCTGAAATCATAATCCTTCAAATACTCCATCCATCTACGCTACCTCAAATTCAAATCTTTCTGTGAAAATATATACTTTAAGCTTTTGTGATCCGTGAATATTTCAAATCTCTCATCATACAAGTTGTGCCTCCATAGCTTCAATGCAAATACCACTGCTGCTAGCTCTAGGTCATGTGTTGGATAATTTTCTTTATGCCGCTTCAACTGCCTAGATGCATAAGCCACCACTTTCCCATGTTGCATTAATACTGCCCCAAGTCCTTCTGGAAGCATCTATATACAACACAAAACCACATCGGCCTGACAGTATCTCTAATATAGGTGCTGATGTGAGCCGCTTCTTCAATTCCATAAAGATTCGCCGACAATCGGATGGCCATACAAAAGGCACTCCTTTCCTGGTTAGTCTTGTCATAGGTGCTGCAATCTTTGAGAAATTTTGGATAAACCGCCTGTAATAACCTGCCAAACCAAGGAAGCTTCTGATTTCTGGTACTGTCTTTGGCTCCTCCCACTTCATAACTATCTCTACCTTAGTTGGGTCCACTGCAACACCTTCCCCTAAAATTTCATGCCCCAAAAATTGAATTTCCCTTACCTAGAACTCACATTTACTGAATTTAGCATACAATTTATGATCCTGCAATGTTTGCAAAGTAATTCTCAAATGGGCTACATGTTCCTCTTCTAAAGCTGAGTACATCAATATGTCATTATAATACCACAATGAATCGGTCCAAGTACGGGTGAAATATTCTATTCATCAAGTTATA